>JARFNZ010121340.1:0-12251 GCA_031763405.1 Balanus nubilus | reverse complement strand
CCGCGGCGGCCGGCGTGCGGAAGGGCGACCCGGTGCTGGTGGCCGTGTTCTCGCCCAGTGACGGCAACACGATGGTGTACCAGAACAGGTCGGCCGTGTGCGTGTTCCCACTGGCCGAGGTGGACTACAAGTTCAACGAGAACATCCACATGTGTTTCAACGGCACGATGCAGTATCGCAACATGGACTACATCTCCGGGAAGATCCTGGACGGCAAGTGCCCGGAGGCGCGGGTGAGTACGACACGGCGCCTCCTCCCCTTTATTGCTGGTAATTGACGGTGTCTCTCTCCCACGTCCAAGGTGACGGGTCGGGTGGGAGGAGACGGCGGCCGCCGCCTGCCAGTTATGGTGTCAGCAGACCTTCAGTTGCAGGCTGGTTAGGCGGAGGGAGAGAGTGGGCGCCTTAGAGAGAGAGAGCGGGTAATGCGCACCGTACCTACACCGCCGCGTTCGAACAAAGCGCCGCCTTTTGTCTGTCCGTGCGATGCGCGCCTCGCTGCCGCTTCATGCGCCCGGGGAGGTCACTTAGCGATTGTTGGGACGATCAGGCCGGATTACGCTCTCTCTCGCTCTCGGCAAAAACAGGATCACGCTGCCCCCAGTCAGGAGTAAACACAAAGCCGGGCTTACCATAACATTTAGCGGGCGGGCGGCCACCTCTCTCCTCGCCATACGCACCACTGCTCACGGCCAGCCCGCGCCATTCGACGGTCGACTAGCACATTTGTTTTGAATCCTGCGAGAGCCGCCTCATTCCGGCTCTAGCGAGACGAACAGCCGGCCCGGCCGTTTGGGCTAGTGAGGTTGTTTGCGACTCGGCTGTAATTGCCCCCAAAGGAGCCAACTTTGGGAGCTCTTTTGCCGGTCGAAGTCGTGCCTAGTCTGCTGCCGGTTCGGCCATCGGAGCGGCTCGAAAGGCACCAACTCACGCAGCCCCCGCCGCGCCCACAGCGTCCAACTTGGTGGCGCGAACTCTATCGCCGAGGCACCGCCGGATCTGACTTAATATCGCAGCTTTGGCGGGGCTGTTTTCGGCCGGAGCGCGTGTCATTTCTGCCGCGCCGATGTAAATGACGTCCTCTTCGCGCCACTGCCGCGCTGCAGCCTTAATGCGCCATATTTGTCACTCGCGCGGCACGGCGCTCGGCTGATGGCGGCGGGGCGGGCGGGGTAATGACATGCGAATGTGGCGCGGAGCGGCGTAAGTGGCAGCCCGGTCGATGGAGTGACACCGGGTCGCCGGCCGGTCATTAATAATTACCGCTATCGCCCGGGATGTGGCCACGGCGCCGGCGGCTGTAACAGGACGGCCGGACACCGGCGACCCGCCCTGACGACCTCTGACGGCACCTTCCCTGTCTCTGACCTTCACGGGGACATTGGGCTGACCCTCCTAATAACATCTGAAGTCTGATCTGTAAACAGTGACGATCCGACCCGGAGAAGAACGTTGGTCAAATCTCGTTGGGGCAGGTTGCCACTCCAATCTGGCTTCACCAACCACCACGGCGATCATCGATGTCAGGATAGGACACAGCTGTCGGGGGTCGGCCGCAGCGTGAGCGACGACGCTCGCCCGGCTGCGACAGCGCCCCGTGTCGGGCCGCCAGCCGACCGACTGTTCCACACAATCGTCATATGTAACTGTCCCGTCCAAGTGGCGCTGTCACTGCCGACGCCGGCGAGACGGACGGCCGAGAGGACCGTCGCCGCCGCAGCTGCTCCCGCCGCTGCAGGGCTCACATGAGCCCCCTGCCGCCCCTCTCCATCTCCGCCGCGCCCTGTATGTGCGTCGCGCCTCGCTGATACGATCGTCGCCGCTGAGCAGCTCGCACACGGTCCACACGGTACGCGTCGCGGTGCGTTTTGACATGGCCCGGCGTCGCCCGGAGGCGGACATCGCTCACCGGTGACGCGGCGACATGACCGGTGGCGGGCCGCGGCGGGTAGCGCACCATACACGGCCCGCGCCGCTGAGCGATGGCGGCGACACGGCCGAGACGCGCCGCATTTGTCCCGGCCGCGCCGCACTTGTCGCGCCGCGCTGGGAAAGTGGTGGAGTGTGGCCATGTATCATGAGTGTCAGTCCGGCGGGGGTGCGTGACCGACCGTTTCCCATCTCTCCCGATCTTTTACCGTGAGGGCTGATCTGTTATACTTGCGTCAACATTATCACATCTCAACTCTCTCCATCGACTCCTCTTTATGCCTCTCATCCTCTACTGTCATCCATCTTCCTCTCTCACTCTCACCTCTTCAGATTTCCTCTTTCTTTGGCTTCCACCAAACCAATAACCTTCTCACGTTTCTCCCCATTCCCTCTTACTTTCCCAACTTCTTCCGTTTCTTTCTCCACTCCACCTCCACCTCCCGCACTTCTTATTTCGGGCGGGCGCCCTAATCGGCCGCAGCACATAATCGTTGGGTGGGGCTAACTGGCGGCTGAATGCGTGCGGCTATAGCGCTGCAGGCAGTTAGCTCAGATTTAGTGGGCCGCCGCTGTCGGCGCCAACGATATACCGCTCATCCTGGCCGGCAGTAGCGCCCCCTCGCCCCTCCGCCAGCGGCTGCGGCCGACGGCCCGTCGAACTCCCGCCGAGGACGAGCGACATTCATGGCGCGCTGGTTACAAATACGGTGCGGCGCGGCGCGGCGCGGCGGCGGCGAGGAGCGGCGACACGGCGGCCGTCGTGTAGCTGCCACCGGGCCGCCGTAAATTTCATTTGACGGGTAATCAATGGCTTGGCGGCGGCGCCACTGGAGAGCACTGCACGAGCGCCGCCAACATTTGCATTTTCATGTCGCGCGGACTGCGTGGCGGCGGCAGTGCGCTGTGATGTCAAATGGCCGCTGGTCCTCGGGAGTCCCAGTCACGGCCCGGACTATCACCACAGTGTGAATCTACCAAGGCCAGCTCGCGCCGAATTGGTAAACATCGCGTCGACCGCAGTGTGCCGCCACGCCGTTGTGACACACGATTTCTCAACACGCGCCGCCGTTGGCCGGCAGCCGTTCCCGCAGATGTAATCGGCCGACCTCTTCATCCGTCGCCCAGTGTGGAGCCGCGCGGTCAGACGCAACTCCGACAACCCGCAATCAATTCGCAATCGCAGACCATTAAGAATTTGCTTCACACGTCTCTTTCAGCCCCCCCCCCCCTCCTCCTATCCCCATATATGTGCAGTTTGTACCTTGTTCACTCTTCACTCTCTCTTCACTCTCTTCGGTCCGTCCTCAAAATCCCTCCGCTATTTGTGCTCCATTTGGAACCTCCGTCTGTATGTTCGTCTCCACTCTCCAGTACACCTCAAAGGCTCAGATGCACCTTTTCCATCCCGTTCTGGACCCTGACCCCACGCCTCCCCCCCCCCCTGCAGCCCATGTCTCTGCAGAGCTGGTCCTCCGTGAGGCCACTGCTACCGACCACCCTTGGTTCCCTCGGTCCACCACGGCGACCTCACGCCCTCCTGTTTACGGTCGATTGCCGGCCCGGTGCTTTATGCCGTGCCATGCTGGGCCTGCACCAGTCCCCAGTATGAGATACGCCGCCGACTCACGAGCGTCGCGGCCGACGGCCACGATTTACGGGTCCACAGGTCACCGCGATTGCCACGGCCGCGCTACGTGGCCCGTGACACAGGTCACCGCGATGGCCACGGCCGCGCTACGTGGCCCGTCCAAACTGATCGTTCAGTGTTTGGATTCGCCTGTTTGGCGTCCGATTTGTCGCCATGCGGGCGGTAGACGTGTCAGCAGTGCCGTCCTTGGCTGGATCTGAAGTGGGTCGTTTGTTCTCCTTCGTCGCCAAGTGTCGACCATTAGACCGGGAAACGTTCCGGATTGTCGACAGCGATCTGAATGTTATTACCGGCGAACAAAGAATTATAAGTTCGGGCCAACTATGGTCGGCCAATGATGTTCAATTCAACTCTGCGATGAGTTTGGAGCGGATTTCCATACGTCGATTGTTGCAGCCGTGGCAGTTCGTTTAACTACTTCGAATTCGCCCGAACTTATGGTCTCCGGCGCGTAAGCCAATTCCGGTCGATAGTATCTGAAAAGATTGCCGCGGAGGATGGTCGTAGTGCCGACCGAGCATCAGAAGAGAACGATCCGGCCGAAGGAAGCGTATCCCGAACGCAGTCCTAGTCGTAAATCCAAGATCCATTTGCGATACACGACGATCTGATATCGCTCTAGTGAGGAACCGTGCTATTTTGATATGAAAAGACTTCTTCGTTTTCACTTCAGACTGCCGCTGACAGCTCCAGTTCGCGTGTCAGTGCCTGTCAGACACCGTGCACGGCTGACGTGACCTCCGTGACCTCACCTAGCATCCCTTTGTCGCCAACGACAGCACGATTTCGACGCACTGGGATGATAGCGGTTTCTCCGAATGCGACCCAGGTCACCAATATGGAACCACTAGGTCACCACGGATGCCAGGATATCGCCAGCCCGTACAATGGTTTACCGTTTACTTTTTAGTCACACTGGAGGACCTCCAGTGACCTCATCCGACCTTTGGTAGACCTCCCGTGACATCTATTGATTCTCTGACGGCGTGAACCTCGGTTATCCTTTTGGCTGCCCGCTGACACAGTCAGTCCCCGCTCAAGGCGAGTCCCGTTTGATCCCATTTGACCCGGTGCCCCGTGGTTGCACCTGTCCCGATACCGATGACGGTCCAGTCGCAGTGACGCCGACGACGGGCCGAGGGCAGAAGTTCCGATGACGCCTTGGAATGGTCACCGGAGGGCGGGACCGGGTACGGTCCAGAGAGGGTCGCAGTGACGCTGCTGACGTCGCGGTGACGCCGCCCGTCAGTGATGGATGACGCCAGTTCAGCGGCGGAATGCGACTGACGGTCGTCATTGCCGCACCACCGCCATTTGTTGATCCGATGCCTGTCGTGGAGGCCATCTGTAGGCAGAATGGAGGGTCTGGCTCCTCTGCAGCTCACCGGAAATAGCATACATATCACTCCCAAAGAAGGACTAAAGGCTCCTACAATTATCTGGACAAACTACAGCAATATGAAGTCAGTTAGCATTTCCATAATTTTTTCTAGCACCGTGCTTTGTAATTTTTCAAGATCAATGCTCCATTTCAATGTTCCCTGGATTTTGTAGCCGTTCATCACATGAGCTCCGCGGCGCCATCGGCCGGTCTCGGAGAGGGCTCCCTCCTCTCGTTCTGACTGGTCGGATGACGAGTCACTGCGCCACGGAGGCCATGGGCCGGCCTCGCTCGGCCTGCTCCTGTCCGAGTCCCAGCTGAACTGTGACGGCGGAGGAGCTCGTATGAGTGTCGAGCCGGTCACGGAACGACCTCGCCCAGCTGGAAAATGAGCCGATTGACTAGTTGCTTTGACAGGTGGAATCCCCGACCTCTTCGCAGGTCAATGGGAACATCAAAGAAGATCCCTGTTGTGTGTGTTTTCTCAGATGGCGGGTAGTCAGTCCCTAGCGTAATGCGACATTAGTTTCCGTGGGTTTCTGGAGACTGTATATAGCTTTGTTTTATCACTATTTTCACTTCCTCACGAATATTCCCACGATCATTCCCGTGGCTAGTTACAGCAGAGATAGGCGTTCCCCGTTCTCCCATATCCTGCTGTAACCAGCCACGGTTCCCGTGCTCTATGATCTTACGCCAAAACTGTCTTAATGCTACGTGACGTAGGAGTCAATTTATGTGGCAATATGGCGCGAAAACAACGGGCTCCGCGGGCCGCGCCATAGTTCGCCTAGTGACGCCCTATTTCACGCGATCGGCCATATTTCGCGGCGTGTCTGATGGGGGCCGCCGCTGCCGTCACGGGGGCACCAGTAACCGCAAATCATCCGTCGACCGGGGAGGCGCAGAACGCAGTCAAAGCGGCCCTCTGGTCAGCAGACAGGTCAGGTCATACGACAGTCTAGATCAGGGGCGGTTCGAAGTTCGAAAGATGCGCTCATTGTCAGAGAGTCATCTCACTTTCTGGAACGGAAACGAGAGGTTCCGGCAGCGGGCGTAGACGAGTTGAAGACAAGGGAAGAGAGTGAGGTGGAGATTCCTGTGTGGGCAGGTAATGACTGAGTGGGTTGAGCGTGAGGCCCGCGGGGGAGTAGTGTCCATTGCGGGGGTCAGTTTCCGTGGGCGGTAACGGGGCGTTGTTCCCCGCTCGTGAATGCCCCGAGGTGATAGTGACCGGACCACAGCGAGAGGGGTGACCTCGCGTTCATCTCGGAGCCCGGAGGTTGGGGCGCCGTAAGGAGTGGGAGGACGCTGAGCACTGAGCAGCTCCTCACGTGGGAGGGCCGGGCGGCGGGCGGGGCGCGGGTGGGAGGCGGTCCCATCCCGTGGTCGTCGCACCCCGGCGTCCGACGTAACGGCGGTGCTTAGCAGGGCGGCAGCGGCGCTCCAAACCGCCCGGACCGAGTTATTCCAACGAGGCCCGTGAGTGGTGCTGATTACCACTGTATCAATGAACCATCCGGCTGAATGGGTGTATTAATTTGCCGCGCCGGGCATCAATATTCATGAGGCGGCGCGCATTACGGCCCACTTGAGGCGTCCGAGCGGCGGTAATCGTCCTCAGCGCTAGCGCGGGGCGCCGGACGCTGCGACCATGACGGCACCAACACGGTCGGGACGAATCTCATGGGCTCGCCAAAAACGCCCTAAGCGCTGCCGCGTATGGTCCTGTTACTGCCGTTCGCCGGTCATTTGTGTTGCACACGGGACCCTTCGGTCACAGGCGCCGGCAGTTGTGCAATGGCCCCGTGGGTGGATGATGGGCATTGGGTGCCCCGGACCGTGTTAAATTTGTCGATTGGTGATGGCGGGGCTGTGCGGTGGTGCCTGTCTCGGCGGAAAACTCCGCAGCGCTCAGTGTTCGGCTGGCTGGGCCGGCGCCGCCACGCCGCGGTGGAAATAGCACCGAACCGCCCCCAGGTCCGACATTGATTGCAGCTCGGCGATCCCGACCCGATCTATTTGCATCGACGTCCGCTCGGCGACGTCGGTTAATCTCCGCGGCGATGATGGCGCCTCCATCCGATCTCCGCGGATCGTCGCGCGGAGTAGGTCGTGCGACAACGGGGTAGAACCGACCGGAAGTCAGCTTCCAGGCTGCAAAGTTTCAGCTCCTGCCACAGGACGTGCCCGTTTCGGGGGCGCTGCAAAGGGTTCCGGCTGACGGCAGCGGGATTGTCGCCATCGCGCCGCTTTCATCTCTCAGCCACGGGGGCTGCAGCTCCCGGGAAGCGCTTCGACTGATTATGCAGTGCCGACTTTCATCAGCGGCCGCGCGGATGTGGCCCGTAATGTCATCTGCGTTTTAATGGGCGCGACTCGTTAGCCTGTGTGTAACCCGGCCCACCGGTAGCGTGGGTTCCTCTCGGGTCAGGTCACCGTGTCAGTGCGGGTCCACTGGGAACGGCGGTCTTCGGCCTTCGCACCTCCGGGACCCCGGAGCGACTTTGCGCACCGATCTCCAGCCCGGAGATACCACTGTCGGCTGCTGAAAAGACACGTGCCGTTTCTGGTAAAACACCGAGCCCGGGCGTTTCCAGCCCCGGGGCCGGGCTGGGCCGGGTCGGACAGCTGGAATTAGCCCCGCCCGCTGACAGATGATCCCGGCGACCCCGGCCGCTCTTGTCTGATTAAAAGTGTCCCGGCTCGGGTCAACTCAGACGTCCCGACTCCGCTCCTCCTCCTCTCCTGAAGCAGCGCTGAAGGAGTGGAGTGAAGAAACGGTCGGGCCGCGTCCCGCTCTCGAGTTCGGCCGCCGATCCGCCGGCCCAGACAGGCGACGGTGTTCGTTCGACGCGGATGGAAACCGGCGCCGACGCGGATCGTAAGATTAGCTCCATTTCCGCCAACAGATGTGGTGAATTGGCTCGTTGCCATGGACGTTTCAGTTGCTGAATGGCTTCTGTCGAACAATCAAGGCTCCTGACTTGCAGCGTGAAGCGTGAGGCGTCCAGGCCACCTTGAAGCGGCGAAACCCATCGTCACGCCCCAGCTCCCGGTCTAGGCTGGAGTTAGACCAACCCGCTCCGAGTCTGAGTTAGGTTTCCGGCAGAGTGGGGGGTCATTGAATCGAACTCATGGTGCAATTCCTGGTATTTCCTTCGCCCCCGCCTCACAATCCCAACTGTTTAAACTCCCTCAATAACTTCTTGGCTTTGTTCGTGGTTACATCGATTCCAGTTCCCAATGAACCAGGAATCAGGTCGAGAAAGTTGGCTATTGTTACACCTAAACCTGTCGCAAAGTTCACCAATCACGTCTAACCGACTGTTGTCATGTGCCGTTTCAGGGAATGGGCCGCAATATTCCAGACTTCTGCGAGGTTGGCCTGAAGATCTCTGGGGTGTCGCCGCTGGCCGGCACGCCGGCGCTCGAGCTGCCGGACGTGGGGGTGACGGGCCTCACCGTCACCACCACCTCCTCCCACACCGTGGCCTTCCTCGGCACCAACAACGGCAACCTCGTCAAGGTGAGTGGATGACGTCATCAGGAGGCCGGTGATGCCAACATTTAAATCGCGAAGTCATTGGATGGTTTATGTTGACGTTATCGGTTGCTTGGCGACTAAATGCCGGGGTAAACGGCCTGAAGTTGTCCACACGCCGGTCAATGTTTATGTTTATGCGCAGGTCACCGTTAGCTATCGACGTCGTGAAAGGCGCCGGAACGTGAGCTGTCAATCGGGTGTCGGTTACCGGCCTATTTCTCATGCTCCCCGACACCGTCTGCGGTAAGACTGACAGGCCCCGGCACCGGGCTGTCCGTCTCTCCCACGCCGGCCTGTGTGCCAATAACAGCAGCCCAGTGTAGGTGGTAATTACCGGTCTAATACCGATCGCTGCCGGGTCCTGAATTCCGGGGTGGCTCCGGCCCGTCACAGGCTGTCTTCCAGCGTGCCTACAAAGCAGTGCTCACAGGACGCAGTCTCATTCAATGGCAGCCCTATGACTGAGGCTGGCAACGTCTGTCTTTATATGTTTGTTGTCTTTTCAAACACGTCCTGTACAAAAAGGCTGTCTCTGTGGATCATCACGGGGGTATTGCCCGAGCGCCGGTGACCTTTGCGCTCCGGCGGCCGTTCCGGTCTCGGCTGTGGCCTTTACCGTCTCTGATGGCGCCGTCCGGCTGACCCGTCCCAGTCCCGGTGCAATGTCACCGCGGCGGGCCCCGGGCCGGTGACCGGTGACGGTCGGTGACACGTGCGGCGTCCCACCGTGACCCGGCGGCCGGCAGACGGTGACCCCGACCCCGCACTGGGCACCGCTCACCGCCGACGCCGGCACCGCAACGGTGATCCCGAACCAATGAGGTCAAACGACACGCCGGAACCAATTTCGAGCCACCGCCGCCGAACGTTAATTGCACAAAGACGCGACAGAGTGGTGCCGGTTGCAAATTGGATTCTGGTTGATAATTATTGTCGCGTCAAATCTCGGATTGGCTTTCCTTTGTTCGAAACGCGTTCGGTGCTGCGATTCCGGATGCTGTTCGGAAGTTTTTGCGTCGGCAGGATTTAATCAGAAAATGACATTCAGGAAGCATATTGGCCGAAAATGAAATGTAGAGCGGCCACAAGATGTCCGTTGACTGTTCATCCATTTAACAAGTGTCTCATCTTCGATTCTGCTTATTTGGTTGCCTCTATCGGGTCGGAATTGAATGGATGTTGATCAAAAACAAAGTTAACTTTTTCTGCTAGGACCTAAATTACAAATGGGGATGTGGTTGAGACGCATAATTTGATACGATTGCCCTGTGAAAACAACCACGGCAACCTCATTTTCTGTGAACGTTATTTCCTGCTTCTCAAGAATACGCAGTAACACCTCATTGACCTCGAATAAACACAAATTGCCATTGCTGCACTTGCAGCAAAAACACGGCGATGCGCAGCGCTAGTTATCCGGCTCTTCGCAACAGACCAGTTTTTATGCCGTCTGTTCGGGGCAATCATCCCAATACTCGGAAGCAGACAGAAGCTGCCGCCGCGAGCAAATGCATCAAAACGACGGCACGATCCTCGAATCGCAATGAGATTGTTTCCCTCACAAGTCCGTACCAGAAATCGCCGGTCGACGCCCTGCGCTCTCCGCTCTGCCCTCTCCGCTCCCGCCCTCTCTCCCGCTGCGGACGACGGACGGAGAGACGCACGTCACAGAGTCGCGCGCGGTCGGCCTGGGGCAGGCAGACAGGCAGATCAGATCAGGCCGCCACCGCGCCGTTAGCCGGCGCGCGTGCCATTTGTCATCGACGTCTCCCATTGCGAGGCGCTTATTGACAGAGCGCACGGGCTTGGCTCAGCTCGGCGAGGCAGCGCGGTGGAGCGGTACCGTTACCGGCTAATGAATTCCCGCTCGGTGGGTTTTCTGTCGGAGAGGCGCGTTTTGTCCGTCCGAGTGACGAACGAGGGGCGACGCGACGGAGGCGGGCGCCGCCAGGTGAAGCGCGCAGGAGAGGGCGGGCTCGGGCGGGCTGATGGGTAGGCGGAACGGAGAGCAGAGAAAACGGGGAGGGGGGGGGGGGCAGGGGGGAGAGAGAAGGTGTCCAGGTGAGCAGCCACCGAGGGGGAGAGAAGAGGAGAGGGGAGAGAGTAGTGGAACGAAACGGCATGACGACCGCTTTGAAGCTGGACAAACACGGTCGAGATGAGGCAGTGTTTGCCCTGCCGCTCTCGACAGGACGAGGGTGTCGAGCTGCACCGCCGCCGCCGCCGCCGCCGCCGCCGCGAGAGGTCGCGCTCCAGGAGCGGCAGACATCCGTCATAATATGACGGCTAGCGTACCACCGTCCGCCCCCGCACAGTTTTGAACTCCCGCAGAAGCCGGAGAAGGCCGGCTGAACCGAGCCAGGCTGTGACGCCACATCTATCCCGTGACCGAGCGGCCCCGTATCACGTCATCCAGCGATGTGCGGGTCTACGGCTCTGGTCTGCTCTGGTCTGCTCTGGTCTGCTCTGGTCTGCTCTGGTCTGCTCTGGTCTGCTCTGTTCTACGTCACGCCATCCGCTGTCGATCACATGTCCCTTATCGCCGTCCCGTGACGCAGGGGGGGGGGGCGACCTTGTGACCCTGGCCCCTCAGACGACGCCGTGGCGGGTCACTGCGCCGGATACAACACGGACGGCGCAGCGTCTGCAGCGGAAACGCCGCACCGCGCCGTCACTGTGTGCACTGCGCCGGATTGGCGGAAACTATCGCGGTGTAACAGGCTGCGTTTTTGCTGCCCCGGCCGCGATCGGGCTCGATGTCTGCACCAACAGGAAATGCGGCATTTGGGGAGACGGAGAGGCAATGGATCGGCTGCGACATTGATTCCGTTCGGCATTGCTGTAGATAGTTGAATAGATGGCCATTGCAGAAAATATACCACGATGTACATCAACCTACACGGTTTTTAAGGGCATGGTCATGGGGAAATATTTTTGGATTTCCGTCCTTAGCTCGTTCCTGTCTACTTGTTTTCATCTATCCTATTCCAGCGCCTACGCAGCCAACATATTTCCTTTTGGTCTTCTCCCAGTTACTTCTCGCGTGCTTGTCCTAATTTTCAGCCCTCAGTCTCTAAAAGTGAAAGCGGTCCTGAAGAAGTCCCCGTGCCTCAACTGGGGTCGATCGCTTCCCACGATTCTCTCGTGCTTTTCCGGAGTCTGAGATACGAATCCAAACCAGCGCGGCGGGAAGAGGCCGGGACAAGACCGGGGCGGCACTGGAAATGGAACAGCTGTCGCTTTTCTTTAGAGTTAATTTGACTCCCTTCTTCCTTGGTTTATCTATAGTATACCTACTGCCTTGAAAACCCAGGGTCGCCCGGGATCGTCTGTCGGTGGGTCTTCGGCAACCAGATCCGACCGGCAGACGGCCGGCGGCAGCTCGCCCGGCCGCCCGCAGGCATTTTTAACGTCCCTCTATGGCTTGCGACAGGTTGAGGGCTTCCGCACACTCTTAAAACTCTCGTAAGCCTGTGTCGTCCGCTAGAGTTACACAAGTTTACAAGCTGAGGTTGACATGACGTTTATTCCAGACAGGCAATGTTCCTAGTTCGATCTTTAACTCACAGCCTCTTCAAGATGGCGTGAAAACTCGCATCATCTCCGTCAACCTCCACCCAACTTGCAGGTAGCTCCCCTGAGATCCCCGTGACCCCCCTGACAGATGATTCTCGGCGCTGACGGTGACATTTGGCCACACCTGGGCGCTCTGGTGGCCTCCCACGGGCGCGGCGCCGCCGGGC
>JARFNZ010121329.1:0-12252 GCA_031763405.1 Balanus nubilus | reverse complement strand
GTTGACATCGTTATTAACCTTCGCACTGTCAGGGGTTCGCGCCGATGTGTCGGATGGGGCCGGTTCGTCGCCCCGTAGGTAGTTCGCATCGGATGTCCGTTGGCGTTCTATACGACGGGGCAACGCCCCAAATATACCATACAATATACGTGGCGTAGGACGACACCATTACAGCAATCATGGATATATTTCATATTTGTCAGCAACATTATATTCAATAATGAGGTGGTACTGAGTAAGATAGACGCTGGGATTTGGAGTGACCATAGTGTTATCGTTGTATGGGCTGACTTTAATACGGAAAAACGTGGACCTGGTATTTGGCGTTTCAACAATGAGTTACTCAATTACGAGGCATTTGCGAGATCAGTTAGACAGGAAATTGCAGACGCTAAAGCAGGTCGGGGTTATTACGCAGGTGACATTAAAAAGGCGTACAAGTGGAAATGCTACTAAGTAATATAAGGGTTACAGAACATTACATGCATTACAGAAAATCAAGACCATATCTAAAGAAAAGAGATAAGAGGAAAATGAATTATACGCTAAAGTAAATGATTTAGAGGCAGAGTTGGCTGAGAATCCTTCTGATACTTTGTTGGGTGAATATGAAAGGGCGAAAAATAAACTAGATAATGTTAAAGTTAATCGTGGAAAGTTTGTTACGCTTTGCACGCAAGCGAAGTGGTTAGAAGAAGGCGAAAAATCCAGGAAGTATTTTCTGAGGTTAGCATTATCAGCATTAAAAGCGGAAGATGGTAACGCTATTCGTGGCAATTCTGCGATACTAACAGAGGCAGAGTTGGCTGAGTTTTTCTTAAATGAATGTGTGAAACATTATCGTTCACTATATACTTCAACACTGAGTTCCGCTGATTATACTATGTTTGCGTTAGGTGGCAATGACCCCCGCCTCTCTGAAGAAGAAATATTAGAATGTGAAGGGCCAGTTACGAAGGACAAATGTCGGCTAGCTCTCGCAAAAAATGGCACGCAATAAGACAGCTGGAAAATCAGGATTCTCGGCTGAGTTTTTCTCCTTTTGAGCAGAAGTGGGCGACATTATTGTAGACTATTTTAACGACGCGAGGGACAAAAAGGAATTGTTCATTACACACCGAAGGGGGATGACAATAATGATTTCAGAATATACATAGGAAAAACTACAACTGAAATTACAAGTGTAAAATGTAGACACTTTTACGCTGAGCTTATAGAGAAGCGAGTTCCTACCGCTCAGAACAAGTGGACGGAAGAAGGTTATACGGATATAACATGGACATCCACATATGAAATAACATATAAATGATGTGCGTCAACGAAATTACAATCACTTCAATTTAGAGTGCTTAATAGATATATTCCAACGAGAAAATTTATTTGTACGAGAGGTGTAGTTAGGAGCCCGTTGTGCCTTACATGTTTCAAAATTGGTTATTTTCAACATGTTTTATATGAATGTGGGGAAGTTAAGACAATATGGGAGAATATTTTGCGACAGATTAAAAACAAACTGGGTCTTGGTAATTCTTTTGTTAGCGTTTGCATGGTATTATTTGGACACCCTGCTCTGCCGTCGGTAGTTAATTTGATAATCCTAGTAGTAAAACAATATTTGGTTACAAATAAATTAAATCAGTGCCAGACAAAACATGTGTATGAGGAAGGGGCGATAGAGGCAATTGCCAACCATCGGCGAAAAGAACGAATCATTGCAATACAAAACAAGTCTATGGACAAATTTATAAGTAAATGGTGTTTCATGACTGACAGCAACGGTGATTTATGGCTGAGATAGCTAGTTTGGAGGCGGCGGCGGTAGCGTGCGGTGGCAAGCCGTGGTGTTCCGGTCCCGTGGCGGCGATGTTGTGACTGTTTTGTTACGTTAGTCCTAGGAGTCAATGGCGCAGATAAACGACACTTTTCGTGAGAGACACATGGACTGTTGTGGCCTAATGCCTGGTGTCATGTATGCCTGTTTATTTTTTTGTTTGTTACAGTATTGACCCAAAAAGATCATGTTCCATATCAGTCGATGCGCCTTGACGAGACGAACACATTGGTGCCTTCCGCACGTTTTTAGCTCTTCTCTATCAACAGTTATTGGCAAAAAAAACGTTGATGACCTCGGATGACCTCAGATGACCTTGATGACGTAACTGATCACAAATTTCACTTTTAATATCAAGAACAGACTAAGGTTATGTGATCTTGCAAGAAATAGACAGATATGACGCGTTTCCTCCGAATAGGAATGATCTGTATTTTTCCCATTGGCTTAGCATGGAGAAGCCAGGAAATTGACCTGACCTCAGGTCACCGAGATGACAAAATCCGGGAAATTAAAGTTCTAGGTACCTGTCCTTTTATGAAATCCTGAAAGTTTGAAACCCATCCGCCAAAAAATGTGACCACGGCACAATCGCAAACTTGCAAAAAGGTAATTTTCACATGTCCGTACTTTGACCTGACCTGGTGATGTGACCTGATGTGATCAAAGGCTAAAATTTCACACAAAGTATGTTATTGAATTCAAGGCAAGTACTGAAAAAAACGCTGGTCAAGGCTGGTTTTCGCTATGCTCGAAAAACATGAGTGGGGGGGGGGGGGAGCATATTTCCCCACCCCCATCCACAGCACGTGTTTATCCTCGTCAGTGTAGGGCATACTGCTGCGTCTCAGTGTATGGGGGGGGGGGGGTGATGCAACTCCCTGCTGATTCTCCCCTAATTGGGCTATAGCTTCGACTTAAAGACGACCGTGTTGCTTGTGACGAGAGGAAGCCGTTGGTTGTTTAGGTCATGGGTCATTTTGTGACCTCTGAGGGCAGGTCCATGACCCGAAAATCACCCAATTGCGTTTCTGCCGATATAATGACTATTAAGCAAGGCCGTGCTCTAAAAGACCGATACGTTCATTGTGATTAGTATAATACGTTTGTATATATTCCATGTCTTAGTTGACCTTTATTTCTTGTTAAAGGTCAAAGGTCATCCCAAATCACATAAGGTCAGTGACCTCAGTCGACATGTAATAGATCGTGACCTTATTTGAACTTACATTTGTGTAAATTGAATGTGAAATTCAAAATCAGCAAACAAAACTGCTGCTCAGATTTCGTTGCAACCCACCGATGACTACGCGAGTTATTCCCCCCTCCCCCCAAAAAAGAAAGAAGAAAAGAACGACAAAGGGTGGCAAACCCACTGCACTGGAGAGGGTAACGATGATTTTGGACGAAGATGGCAGAAAAGGACTCGCAAATGAGTCCAACAGGCAGGTTTGGGGGAGTTCAGCGGACCAGTCGGGGCCGCGCCTCCCCATGCTCCCCCTGTGTCCCTCCTGAACCCCTCTCTGCCCCCATCCCATCAGGAGTCATCCCTGGCATTTCCCTGCTGTGGCGCAGCGTGGTGAGCACAGACCAGGTGCAGACTGGTGTGACACGTCCGCTTGACGCCCCGGACGTGCCTGTCTGTCTGTCTGTCTGTCTGTCTGTCTGTCTGTCTGTCTGTCTGTCTGTCTGTCTGTCTGTCTGTCTGTCTGTCCCCCGTCCCCCGGTCCCTCGTGGCGTCTGCATGCTTAGCAGGCCGGACGGGCCCTGTATGGCCGGACAGACAGACAGACAGACATACAGACAGACAGACAGATAGACAGACAGACAGACCGCAGACAGACCGCAGACCTGAGCGCCGGCATATATTACTATGTAGATCGGAACTCTTCCTCCACACGTCGCTACCGACACGAAGTCTGAGTCGTATCACTGGACCGGAGACGCACACCAGACATGTCTGTATTGTATGCCTATCAAGACGGCGAAATTGCTCTCCATCTATATTGGGTGCGTGGAATGCAGAGGTGGATAAGTATTGAATATGGGTACTGCATACTTCAGAATCGATATGATAATTGACTTGTAGGCTTACGACATGAAATTATTTGAACCCTATGAATTGATTTGAATGACTGGACCGCTTATATAGCATACGGTGTATGTAAGTGTGTACGGAAACTTCCAACATTGGGAGGGACAGTCTACCACGAACGTTCAGTTATAGGTTGTATACAAATATATGCTCATGAGAAGCATTGCTAGGTGGAAGACTCAGAACTCAGAACATAGGAAACAATGTCTCTAACTTTTGCGGTCTGAACCAATAATGGTCTAATTATATATTTTTACCACTGCATTTGCCTTTAGTCATGTTGCCGAATCAGTGTTAGGTGGTTATACAAAATTCATTCAATTTAAATTTCCCCTAAGCTGCTGTCTTTGCTTTGCTGGTTTATATAAACTCTACATGGAAATCAGAGTGACTTAAGACGCATACTACATACTGTTTTCCTAGAAACAATGTGAATATCGGTAATTCATTGTCAGTTCACGACAGCGTTCTTGCCTCAAATGCCATTAAGATGTCATTAATACGGTTTACTAAAGTAAGTCTGTTTCAGGAATGTAAAATAGTCAGGTATGTCTGACGTGTAATTATCATATATTTAAGAAACGAATTGTGCGAAAAGCTACACATACAAGTCATGCGATTTGCAGCAGCGTCAGTGCATTGTAAGCATAGGTGTGCACTGTGCATGTATATGGCATAGTCTCCATGCAATCGCACACAGCTCTCAGTTTACCTGGCGTGCCTCCGATGTGGTGACGTTGGGTTGACGTCTCCCTATGGGGTGACGTTGGGGTGTCTCCGATGGGGTGACGTTGGGTTGACGTCTCCCTATGGGGTGACGTTGGGGTCTCTCAGATGGGTGACGTTGGAGTGACGTCTCTCCGATGGGGTGACGTTGGGGTGATGTCTCTCCTATGCGGTGACCTTTCCTTAAGTGGCGTCATGTGGCATTTTCTCCGTCCTTTCTTACATATATTCAGTCCTTCGGTAGCCTTATACACAAAAAAGACGTGGAAACTTCACATTTCTTCACACTAGCTTGATACAGTAGCAAACAAGACATGCAGGGAAGTAGACTAACATCCGCCACCTTCCATTTAGCCTCAAAACATCAATAATGGACATAAAGGTCATGGCTGCCGCGCAACCTACAGACACCCACAACAGGTCGTAACAACGCTTGGTGTAAACATGACACTAATCGATGTAGCCCAGCTCTTTCATTTGCGTCCACGAACGAACAAACAATATCTTAACCCGCGTACTGCTGGGGGCTCACGCCGAATACCAACTTCCTGGGGGGTTGATTTCCGCCCCCCCCCCCAGACCTCGAAAACACGCAACGTAGCGACAAGCGGTATTATCTGCGTTAGATAGCTCGTGACTCGAAAATGCTCAGGTCATTTTTACGTCAGGTCAACTGAGGCCACCAGAGGTCACCAAAGACAAATTTTACCAAATAACGAGTAGCTAGGACGTTGCTTTAGAAAGCCCTGATTACCTGGAGCCAGAAAGTAAACGAAAAAAAACACTCGAAAGCCATTGAAGCGTTATTTTGCTGCGTTGTTCTCAATTCGAGGCTAGGCTAATAGTTCAGGCCCTAGGGGTCATGAAATGCAAAAATTGTTTTTAGTAAACCGTTTTTCGTGAACAACTGTTTAACTATTAATGATAGGACAATGATTTTGACACCATAGTGCTTCTCTTGTCAAACATATTGCCAATATATAAATTGTTATCTTGGTAAGCTCAACTTAAAATGACCTCAATCCAAAGTAACATGATGACCCAAGTAGTTCATGTTGCATATTAGTTGATGCATCTTCCGACAAACATTTCGGTACTATTTCGACACCTTTATCTTAACTTTATCAAGAGTTATTTGTAAAGAAGTGTATGTGACTTCAGATGACCTCGGGTTACCTTGCAGGGGGGGGGGGGGGAGGGCTCGCCCAACAAATATTGCAGCAGCATCAAGGGTAGCCTAAGACATGATGCTGAAATAATTAGGCTGAACTGATGTGCATCCTTGGAAAAGGAAGCATTTCAATATTTCCGCTATTTTATCATGAGAAGATCACGAGAATGACCTTACCTCAGGTAATCGATATTCAAATCTGAGATGTGGGTCATTCCATGCCAGCCCAACCAGTATAAGTGCGATTTCATACGATGCCACCTCAGATTTTCATGGAATTATTCTAAAGTTTTGTAATGGTCCTGAATCAGAATCCGAAGTCAAAACGTCCTCCGAAAAATATTTTTTCCGGTATCATGATATTATTTTGTGACGTAACGGCATGTCGGACAAATTTCAAAGCGACGTATCTCCTAAATTTGATAAGATATTTACAATATGTCAGCGATGCTTGAAGATAATATCCAATTTAACTGAATTCGCAATTAAATTTGCTATGTACAAATATATATTATATATAAAATATAATATAGTTTTAATTTTGTCACTTCGCATTTTTATGAAAACACAATATTTAGATTATACGTATCTTTCTCCTCCCGATGCAAAAAAAAACATTAAGAGAAATTTAATACAGCACTCTTTGTCAGCTTGTGTTCTCGCAACACTCCGTTCGCGAGAACGCTCTACCCGTTGATGCGGCCTGGAGTGTAAACAAAAAACGAGAGAACGCTCTACCCGTTGATGCGGCCTGGAGTGTAAAAAAACAGTTTCTCGTCGGTGCTAGTTTGCTGATTGACACCATGTTCTTCAATAGGCCATACAAATATGCTGAGCCACAGTATTACACTTAAAGTTTTTCCCCACCCCTCCCCACAGTCCCCAAAAGTCAGACACCCCACCCAAGGGAAAAAAACAGATTTGTCGTGCAGCTCTCCGCGTATGCTCATTTGCAAGCCCTTGTTCAATAGATTAACCCACCATTGATTGGGGGAGGGGAGAGTGTCCCCCTGTCGAATATTCTAAATATCTTTTTTTTTTAAACGGACTGCGCTAACGACGCGAAACTTGGCATACCTTCTCAGTCATCAATTTGACATCTGAGCAAAGAATGAAGCAGTTTCATAGGAAAACTTTGAAGATATATCGATTTTTGTCGATATTGATTTTGAATTTTGATCCAAAAATTCAAAAAAGACATAATTTTAAAGGCCCACAAAATGCAGAACTTTGAAGAAAAAACTTTCACGTTATTTACTTCAGATTACAAAACAAACACGAACATCGAACTCTACGTAAAAAAACCTGTTACATGCGTTGCATGACCCAGGTACAGCTTTTGGGTATATTGACCTTTTATGACCTGGCCTTGACCTTGACCCGTACTTAGTATGAGGACTATGCTAATTTAGTACATTCACCTAACATTTGAGAGTACTTTGGCGCAGTGTGAGCCCAAATCTGTTCATTGTGCGGTCTCCACGGGCCGTAACACGAAAACACCCGACTTTGTGCAGTGCCGCATTGCTCGTCTCGCTGCGATCATTGGTTGCGGAGATAATCTATGGTAGGGGGAACTTCTTGCCCCCCCCCCCCCCAGTCAATGGTGTTTGGCTGGGACCCCAGTCAATGGCAGGTTAAGACGTTCTTCAGCAAAAAAGTTCTACAATAATTAGTTTTAGTTCTAATGAGTCATAAACGTTTAACTAAAACAGATTTTGAAAACGACCTCACGCTATCAGGTGAAGTATTCATCAGATAACTGTTTCGACGTCGGATTCTGATTCAGGACCCTGAATAGCCTCCATACACATCATTTCATGCATATCTGAGGGGTGCCGTGTACGCTGTTGGTTAAGTTGGCATGAAATGACCGGTTGACATATATGTTGTTGTGATATACTGATGGCCTCATGAAATCTGGAAAGTTTAAAATATTTCAGTTAAACACCGTGGTTGTGGCACAACCTCAAACTTTTTTGGAGGTGGGGTTACGTGACCTCACATGGTGACCTAACCTGAGATGACCCCAAGTCTTAAATTTCACATAATGTGGGTAATTGATGGCGCACTACCTGTGAAAAGTTCCTTGAAGCAGTTTAGTTCAGTATAAAGTAATTAACAAATAGTTCATTAATGTACATACTAGAATATTACGTATTAATTATAATATATAGTGTTAGGAAATGTTTGATATTAATAATTTACTATTTTTCCGCTAACTACGAAAAACTTGAGAAGGACGGAAATCCACCTCCCGACAGTGTGTGTGTGTGTTACTACCATCACATACTGAGCTACCGAGTAGCACATTGGTAAACCTGCCATACTTATTTCAGTTATCACTTCGACGTCATTTACAGTGACATAGCTAAATAACGACATTTCTGCTGAAGTTTGTGTAATTTCTTTCTAAGTTGAAGACACATTCATCGTAACAAGTTCCGCGGCGACACGTTCGGTGATGAACAAAACCTATACATAGGCATTGACCTCGCGTGGATACGACATAATCATAGCGCGAATTTACATCAAGGACAGATTCTAATATTGGAACGTTGCACTTTGAACATGCGGTTCCTCTCGGAATATTTACCGTATTTGCAATTCTGAACTGAACGGCAAGCAAGCATGGTCTTAGGATAATTATTTTTGTCGACTTCACATGGCGGTTATAATTAATATCCGGATATTGGGTTAGTCATCCAGTGCGGTGGGATAGTAGACTGCCCAGTAGTTGCTCTTTTCCATGCCTTCGCTATATCTTTAGTGCATTTTGAAATGTTACTCATTTACTTCAAAAATGGTCAGTTTGTATCCGTCTAACCAAATCGACAAATTTGGAATGTTTAAGCTGTTTTAGAACCACCTCAATGAGAAACAAAAGTGTAAACGCAACTGATTACTGTTACTGAGCCAAGTCACAGTCTGCCTAGCCTTAGTCCCCGTCACGTCATACTGTTTCTTTATCATCAAATGACGAATATGCCATATGTATTGCCATGGTTACGACAAAAAGTGACGGGTCTGCATACAGATGACATCTTTATGGGCTGGTGTTGTTAAACGCTCGATGAACACCTGCATTTTCAGTTGAAGTTCCTGATTTTGTTTTTAATCACATAGACGCTTATTATTTTGTGTCGAAAAAAATTGTCGGGACTAGCCAGTAAGTGCACAGTATTGTTTAACAATCACAATACGGAATACACCGTAAGAGAAGAAAATCGTCCCACCAGTAAGTCACATTGAAAAATATATCGACAACTACGGCTTTAAGGTGTCGAGCCTACGCAACACTGCGAAATCTGATATAACATGAGCTCAAAAAGGCAGTAGCTTTATCTACCCTATACTTCCTATCTCAGCTCGGCACACCCAAGCGTCCAAGCTTCGTCTCCCCTTAAAATAATCTCTCCCAACAGCGCATCACTGGTTAAATCAATCGTAACAACTCTGACACCACTCCCTAGCTCAATCACAAATCATACCCGAGTCCACACGCGACCCAGTCTCCAGGCCTGTCGACACCCTTGACCTTGCCTGGGCCTGGTCTTCGGGTCAGGTCACGGTCCCCAGCCGGGCGCCGCTCGCGGTCCGCGCCATTGCGGAGCCGGAGTGGACGGCGGCGGCGGCCGCGTGCTCGGTCTCCGTGTGGCCGCCTTTGCTCGCTCCTCGCGACACTTGTGCCTCCTCCGATTCGCCGACTCGGCCACGGCCACCAGATCGGAGCCGAGCACGTCACACGTGGTGACGATGTTGGCGCGCTCCCACCAGCGGTGGCGCAGCCGCGCCGTCAGTTCACGTGCAGCCTCATCGCGATCCTCGGCGCTGGCGTCGGCCTCTAGGCAAACGTCGATCGTCCAGTTGTAGCTGTATGGCGAGCGCGCCATCAGCTCGTCGACGAAGTGCAGCAGCTGCGAGGCGTTGTGGCTCGGGTGTCGCGCCACAGGTGTCGGGGGCCAGAGGAATGGCGAGCCGCGCCGCCGCGCGCGGTTGTTGTACGTCACCACGAGCCGTCGGCCGGTGTTCCAGAGCTCGTTCAGCCGCAGGTCGTCTCCGAGGCTGACGGGCGCCATCCAGTCTCCCAGACGGCGCTCCAGGATGTCGACGAGGACGGCGTGCCGCTCCGGGCGGCCCTCGAAGCCGCGCAGGCTCACCAAGTCCAGCACGACGATCTCGTTGGAGCGCCGGAGGAAGCGACGGAGTTGGGTGAGCGCGGCGCGCAGCGGCGTCACCCCCAGCCCGCCGCGTACCCCGACCCAGAAGGCTGCCGGGGGCGGCGGCGACCCCGGCGGCAGCGGCACCCCGCCCGGTGCGATGTACGTCACCTGCAGGTCCAGGAACCTCACCCCCAGCATCAGCTGCGTCCAGACGTCGAGCGCGCTGTTCCCGGCGTCTCGCGCTCCGACGAGAAACACCTCGCGGAGCCGGCGATCGCCGATCAGGTCCTTGCTGGTGACCATCCAGCTGGGGTTACTACGCAGACAGCTGGAGGAGTTCACCTTGCCGTCGCGCATGTAGGCCACCCAGCGGCCGAGGCAGTTGTCGTTGACGTACACCTCCTTCAGCAGCGGCATGGTGAAGTTGAGCGCGGTCACGTGGTGGCCGCGGGCCGTCTGGGGCGTGACCCGCGCCAGCGGCGTCGTCAGGTTGCGTGCCGGGTTGGCGGCAAACACGCCCACCCAGTCGGAGGCGGAGACCGCGCGCGCCTCCCAGTGCACCACCAGCGTACGTGCCGCGTGCGAGAGCGTGAGGAAAGCGTGCGCGTGCGGCTGGTGCTCGGGACACTCTGCAACAGAGCGGGACGCCGTCACCCGCGGCCCTGCAAGGTGCGGTCGAAGCCAACGGCTCTGGGTTGCTGCTGCCGCCACAGCAACATACCCCAAACCGCAGTCGTGCGCAATGCACACTGCGTGGCCAACTATGTACACAGGGGGAGGTTTTGCCGGCTGGTCGTCGCGCCTTTGTCGCCGCACAATGCACGACCGGGTAAAAACGGTCCCGGCTGGGACGGGAAGTGACGCGCCGCCGCCCGGGAGAGGCGGGGCGTTACCGGCTCGGCGGAGCGAGACGACACGCGTCATCGTACTGCTGCCCGCGTCATCGCACATCTGTCTGGGTCATGCACAGACGTCAACCGGGGCAGCGGAGGGTGGCGTATTGAGGGTGGAGTATTGTCTGTGGAGGAGGGAGCTAGACGCGGAGGCGGAGGCGGAGGCGGAGGCGGAGGCGGAAAGGCGATGGGTGGCGGAGGACGGAGGCGGACGGCGGGAGGCGGGGATAACGGCTTATTCACAACGAAGATTCACAGAGGAGGATAAGAGGGTCTGTTGAGTAACGGACCTGCGAGGTAGCAAATCGGAATACAAAGTTCGGAGCCCGGGGTTGTTCGGAATCTAAACAAAGCGTCGAAACGACTCGTGGTAGGTTACATTACAGATGAGGACCGCGGAAGCGGTTACTCGGTTTCTGGTCCATAGATTCGAGTCGGTGATGGATCGCGGTCGTTTCTACTTAGATCAAAGACAAAAAATAGATCGCCACGTGCTGGACGTGGACCGCATTCAGTCGTTACGTCAGCTAGAATCGACCACGTCTGGCAACCGACCGGTCTTTTGATCCGAACGCGTCGTAAAGCGCCCTGCGATACGCTTTCGATACTGGCGTAGAATGTGAGACGGCGCGTTCCTGGCGTCCGGGACTATCATAATTCAAGTCAGGACAAGATCGCATTAGCGGAACACTTTAGCGGGTGCGACCGGCGGGGTCATTGGGCCAAAGGGGTCAAGAGGAGTCAGAGAGGTCCCCGAGGTCAGCCGGAGTCAGAGGGGTCAGCAGGTCAGCGCCAAGTGTGCACAGCGGCATAGGCGGGTGCGGTGCAGACATGCATGCATGTGACGCAACGTGCTGTACATTGTACAATGCGTGACACCCTTTTTGTCTCTAACTGTTCAGTCATCGCCCTCTTCGCACTACGGAAGAGGAAACGAAGACCCACCCGCTCACAATGACGACACATCAAACGATTACGAAATACTTACACACGGCACACACACACACACACACACACACACACAATGATCAGGGTTGATTGTCTCTAGCGGGGACGGGGGCACGCGCCAAGGTCGAGGACACGGGGGGGGGGACCCGCGCAGCTCCGCACGCGTCACGCGTCACGCTCGGTCACAGCCGCGTGACGAGCCACTCACCGAAGCGGGGCGTCGGGAGCGCTCCCTGGTTCCTGGAGACCCCGGGTCGTGGCGGTCCAGCGCGGGCGGCGTCTCCTCCGACCAGGAACACCAACAGCAGCAGCAGCCGCCGCAGGCCTGCCGACAGGACGGCCATCTCAGAGCAGCGTCACGTCACGTTACGGCGCGTCACGGGGCGTCACACGCCGCACTGCCGCGCGGGCCCGCGCCGGCCGCC
>JARFNZ010121328.1:0-20708 GCA_031763405.1 Balanus nubilus | reverse complement strand
CCGTCCCGTCCCGTCCCGTCCCGTCCCGTCCCGTCCCGTCCCGTCCCGTCCCGTCCCGTCCCGTCCCGTCCCGCCCGTCGCGGCCCGTCATCCCGGTTGACAGGTGACAGGTCGCGGACAGCTGCCAGCCCAGTCCGCCCCGGCCGCCTCAGCCGCCTCAGCAGACCGACTCTGACGCTATATGTGCCGCGCATGTGTGCCGAGCGCGCGCGTTTGTGTGCGTGTGTGCGCGTGTGTGTGAGTGAGCGGCGCACGCACAATGCCGGCTATCGCGACGAGCTGTCTGCGAGCCGCCATCAGCGCGGGGAGATGGCCATCGGCCCCTCTTCAGCGGCGCTCTCGAACCGCGCGATTTTGACCGACGTAAACCAAGGTCGATCAGCACCGAGGCAGGTCCGCTCGGCACCGAGGCAGACCAGCTCTGCTCGGAGGCAGACGAGCCCGGTGAGATGCTGCGACGCACGACTCGCTCTCTATCGCTCGCAGGGAGGAATGCGGGAAGAGAACCATCGCTATCGGCCCTTCAGACAGGTGAGCGCTGAGGAGTGACTGATCAGGCGGTTAGCGGAGCGGTGCGGTTACCGTCCGGTCCGCTGAACTTATCGCTCGCCGATTCTGACACCTCACGTCACGGCGCTACATGCAACCCGACTTAGGATTGGCACCTAGGAGGAAATTGGAATAATGCAATTAAGCTTGCAGACGTTTTGTTGGCGAGTGGTTGCTTTCGCAAACCTGGACAAGTTTCCGATTGGATTTGAGATGGTGCGTGGTTTGGAGTAATTGTTCTAGCTCGTGAACGTGAGCTAGTGAATTATTTATGAATGCTCCGAATGGCTGTTTGGATAGCTTGAGGAACACGTATTAGCACCATGCTGCGATTCGGAATTCATAAGGCAAACAAGGCAATCGAGGCAAGTATGAAGATTAGACTTGATAGGCGAAAGGTCAACACAAGTGTTCCGAAGAAAAAAGTTGCCTATCTTATATCAAGTTGTTTGACAATCCAGGAGATCAGCTCATCTGAGCTTTCTCTCATCGGCTTCTTGTGAGATAAAATAATATTCTAAACAGTTAAATCTCCTTTTTTGGTGTACCACAACTACGGACGATGACTTTGTTTTTGTTTTCGCTGACACCGCTGATCCGGCGATCGTTCAAATGACTGGACGGTTAATGAAGAGCACGGAAATAGTGATTACGTCGTGACGTGCGATTTCCTGCCTAGTCTGAATTCGATGACCAAGCTAAATGACTTGTCAAACGGACAGTGTTCACGATTGTATCCTGAAAGTGATAGCTCTGCAGAATTGATTGGGTCAAGGCTATGGTGAATGGGAAAACGCTACGCTAAGCTAAACGCTAAGTAACGGTTGTAGGCCGGTAAAGACGTCTATTCGCCTAAAATGGAAGCTGGTTCGATGGATTTTACGGCATAATGTGGGACAAGGGTAGGTCCCAGTGCGTTCATTCACGCATTGGGAGCCGATTCCCGTTTTCAGTGGATCTGGGATCCAGGTACAAGGAACTGGATTTTACGTCCGTTTTTATGATTCACGCACGTATCCGGTATAGACCGGTTCTGGAAGAGCTATGCAGATGTCGAGCAAAAGAATCTTGATACGATCAACCAATGAGATCAAAGCTTAAGTAAGCCACGGCGACACTTACCATGATGTTCTGGAACTGCTCCTGCTGCGCGGTCCTGGCCGTCTCGGTGATGAGCTCTCCATGCTCGTCCTGGTGGGTCTTCTCGTGGATGTCCTCGGTGTCTACCGTCCTCCACGTCTTCCCGGCCTGGTGGACCAAGCGCCGTTGACCGTTTCGGGGGTCGACCAGTTGCCCCGAGGGGCCGGAGCCCTGCCGCTGCCGCACCAGCGCCCGAGCGTCCTTCCCCTCCCGGACGGCGCGAGAGATCTCCTGGGGGAGGGCAGACAGAATCGGTCAGATACGGCTCCAAGGACGCACACAGGGTAGATGACACACTACACAGGCCAGACAAGTCACGCATAGCCTTGTCCGGAACGCACGAGTGATCTCCTAAGGAGTGGTCAGACATTGTCTGTGACTTATTGTTCTTCCGGGTTTCTGCGAGAAAAAAAACTCAAAGGGAGAGGTCGAGCGTCGGACAAACACCTTTTTACGCTGGATGATGCGAGTCAAATCACTTTAGGAAGGTCTGTCGACGCGACTTGACGAGTAGCCGTCACAAATGTCCCTGCTGATTCACAGCGGGACAAGGAACCAGACGAATAGTAAAGTAGTGGAGAGTGTTAACAGAGAAACATGAATAAATACGACGTCTGCTCAGGTGACACACCTTTCATGGGAAGCGGAGGTCAAGAGTGTTTAAAACGATGAATCACGACATTGTGATTTATAACACGGCTGAATACTGAGCCAAGCGAGAATGTATCTCCGGGTTTCAAAACAAGGCCTGGGCGTTCAGCAAAGGTCAGGTATAAAGCCATAAGAGGAAGTGTAACTAGTGCACTGTCATGTTCATTCACTGATTGCTCCAATTCAGCAATGCAACTCGTCATTCAGAGACGACCTGACTTAATCCGCATTGAACATATTCAGCATCATTACTCGACGAATGCAAACCTCGCGCTCCAAACACCATATCCCGGAAGACGCCCTACTTTGGTAGCTTCTATAGACCGACAGAGTGAGAATGACAAGGAAATGTCGAACTTCAGCATTGTTCGAAACGGTTTGTTAACAAAAGCTCTTCTCATGATCACATATGAGTGAAACTGTGGAGGTGCGTTGACGGACGTGCCAGCACATTACCGGAGAGAATAATTTTCCCCTGAAGAAATCTGTAAATCATTTGAACAATAAATCACGTCACCAGATGGCAAGTCCTGTCCCGGCTGCACCCAAGCCACAAGAACGTGTCATCCAATAGAATGACTAAATCGGCTTGACATTATTAAGGCATCTTTGGAACCCCGCCATGCTGTCATTCACCTGCGCCTTTTTGTCTCTTGTCGATATTTCCAGCAAACCTGTCAGCCCACCGTAACCTGTACTTTCATTTCATTATTTATATCTGCCAAACAGAAGCTGGTGCTGATGGGTGGGTAACAGCGGTTTGGACATAATCTGGTTGCCATCCGTGACTGTGTGAGTCCATTGCAAATAAAGCCACAGCAATCATCACGCGGGGTTCTGCTGTTATTTTTTACATCAGCATTGGACACCCGTAAGTACATATGTAATCTTTGGTCGTATTGACACTGTCTGGTTGGAGACAGAAGGCTTTAAACATGTTCGCGACAATCGCCCCACACTTGAAAACTTCGGCGGCGGTTCCCAGACTGAAAACATTATCCGTAGTTCCCCAAACCTGGATTGTGTCGACGGAACAATAGCGTGGCGGCAGTTTTGAGTACGGACCGGCGAAACAGCACTGTCGACCGGTGTATCCCCAGGTAAACTCGCCGTATAGTGGCGATACCCGACTGCGGAGTGCCGCAACAGGGACCGGACAGGAGAGCTGTCCAGCTGGCAACCCGGCCCAGGGCGGGCTCTGGCCTCGCATCTGACGTTTATCGCCGGCGATGGTATCGCATCTGGCTGCCAGGGACTCATTTGGCAACATGTTGACCACGGCCGGTCCAGGAGATTACGAAAGCCGCGATCTGCTGCCAGATCGGCCTGCAATCGAGACTGATGGGGCCGGGAGAACTGGCACAGGGGGCGAGGGTGGGGCGGCCAGATAACGGGATCGAGATGGCGCCTACTGTGGCGACTAGGCAGCTGTGACTACTGTGGCGACTGTGGGGATTTAGCAGCTGTGGGTGATATTATAATTTTGTCGGCCTTGGAATTGTGGTAACTGTGGAAACTGTTTAAATCTGGGATGGGATTAGCGTTGGGGCTGCAGCGGCTCTGGTGACTGATGTGGCCGTCACCGCTGTGGCGGCTTTGCTAGAGCAACAATAGCTCCGAAGCTGATGATATATGTCGCTGTGGTGATAGACGCTATGGAAATACTAAGTACAGTGGATTTGACTGCTAAAGCGACCACTGGCCGAGACTGTGGGAATCGAAAGTCGGATGTCGGTCTATACCAATAAAAATGTAGCCATTCCTCATGCAGAAGGAAGAGCTCCGTTTCTGCACGCAGCGCGTGCAGTTGCCCAGTCGCGATTGGCCATCTCAGCCCGTCGCTGAGTCTTGTGAGCCGGGGCGGGAGACCATAGAGGCCAGAGAGACCAGCCGGATCCATCTCTCCGCGTCTCCCCACTGACCGCTCCGTCTCCCTCTGATCCGGTGCCGGTATGTGTATACCGTGCAGGCCTTCTAAGCAGATTACAGTTGAGAGGGGTTTACATCGCCGACGGAGCTCGCCGCAGAGATGGCGGTCCAGCGAAGAAGAGCGATGAGCCGGCCGCCAAGCAGCCCAGTGGACGGAGACGAGGACGGAGGCAGAGCTGTGATGGCGCAGGAGCTGAGGCAATGGGTGGTCCAGCCGCCGGCTTTAGCACGCGCCGGGTGTGTTTAAAGAGTTTGTAACACGATTAGAGGGGTAGTCTCTCGCAAGAAACAAGTCATAAATCCGGTCCGAATGTGTGCAACAATGGCAGCTGCAGTAGAGTTATCGGCGATTTTTGTGTGGAGGAGCAGATATAGGCATGCTGCAGCGGTATATTATTGTAGCAAGGCGTGTAAAAATTGAAAAGCCAAATTTATGGCCAAGAAATTTCTAGAATTTGTCACACTTGCGCAATAACTCAACAACGGTAAATTTCAACTCCCTCGCGCATCCCGGATGGAGGAAATATTGTAAAGTTTGTCTCCACGTGTCCTCTGGTTCATCCTCCTCAAAGGATGCCGTCACTGCTTTCCACCGCTGCTATGTCAATATTTCGCCTGTTTTCCAGAAGTCAGTCTGGCCTTTTCACTCAGTCCCGTCCGCCTGCCGCTACGTTCGTGCCTCTGCTGCCGGCGTCGGACACTCAAGCGAGCACGAATTATTCGATTCACGGATTGCGAGCCACAAACCGGTTTTTGCCTCGGCGCCACCCATGGCTGGCCGGCGCTGGGAGGCGTCTAGGAGGTCCGCCTCTGCAGCGGCGACGAGCCAGCTCGGTCCGCCCGCCTGCCGGCTGCCCGCCGCCCATCCCGCCCCGTCCCGTGCCGAGGTCACCCTGGCCTCCCTCCGCCGCTCCGCTGCCGCTGCAGAAACTGCACCCATCTGTCGATACACGACGACAGGGCAGCTCTCCGTCCGGTCAGCGGCGCCGCGGCGATGACTGACGAGATGCGCGCTCCGGTAGTCCCCGTATGGCGCCCCATCTGATGGCACATATGCGAGGCTGCATTCCGAGCAGGATCACCGGTGTCCGGCGCTGCCGCCGCCGCCCGCTGACCAAGAAAAAGCCGTCACCGAGTCCCCGGCGATGACTCATCCCCTAACGAGCTGTCGCCGCTCTCCGCTGTCTAAAAACCACCACCGGACGGCCGCCGCGCGATCACGAGAACTCGCCGGTTATCGCCGTCCGTGCGGCCTTACAAAGGCGCCGTGCACGCTCAACAAGTTCGTCAGCGCCGGGCGCACGAACCGGCTGCAAGGCGCCGAGGCGAGCTGAGTCGAGTCGCGCCGCCCATGGCAGCGGGGGCACCCAGCCGGCGGCCGGCCGGTCAGCAGCGCCCGCTGGAGTCCGGCGACGCTCAAGGACAGCCGCAGGAGCGACAGCAAACAAGCGGCCGAGTCAGCTGGCTAGTGACGTCACCATCTTGGCCGGTCGCCGGCCCGACCGGCGTGGGCGGCGGCCCCTGTAATCGTGACGTCACGAGAGGGGCGCGTGGGCGGCCGAGCGGCGCGCCTGCCGCCCCCGCCCACGCCCCCGCCCGGCGCGGTCATGACCGGACGGGGCCTGACCCAGCCGAGCGGGCAGCAGCATTTCCGAGTGGGTGATGTCAGCGAGCCGTCTCACCTCACCTCACCTCACCTCTGCTCGGCTCGGCTCGGCCAGCCCCGGCTCTCTGCAGTCGCCCGACCGGCTCCTCTTGTCCGAGCACGGGCCGCTGCAGAGAGGCGCCCACTGATCGCCGCCCGTTCACCGTCCATCACCTGACCGCTGCTCCACCGCTGTTCCTCTCATCACCCTCCGAGCGGTGCCGGTAGTCCTCCTCGCCTGGTTACGGTCATGCCCATATCGGGACAACGCAACGGCGCTGGGCGGGCTGCGGGCGGAGCTGCGTGCGCGCTGCTGACCTTGCCGCTGCAGTAGTGACCTTATCGCGCCCGGTCCTCGCTGGCCGCCCGCCCCGGTCCAGCCCGGTCCGTCCAGCTCCGTCCAGCCCTGGCCAACACGGCTTTGCAGGGTTTCAGTGGTGCCGCTGGGGGAGCAAGCGCCACCAGACCGGTCTAATTGGGACTTGAGTCGCGGCCGAGCGGCATTCCATATGAGGAAGTGGTGCCGGTCTCGGGCCGCGGGCAGTGCAGGTAGGAGAGGCCGACTGTCCAAACACGGGTCATCACGCCCAGATGAGTGCTCACAACACCCGTCAAGACCGCTCGGTTGGAAAGGTAACGAAGCGGAGTGATGAAGGCTGGGGTAGAGGGGCCGAGGTGTCAGACCTGGAGCAGAGCAATAGATTGCTATCTTATTCGGGTTCACGCCAATTAATCACAAAATAATTTCTGTCAACATTGCGTGTTTTCGGCTTGATAACAGTCATTCAGTTTGAATGATGATGAATTGGTTGTTTGAAGCTAGCTGACACCTCAAAGGAGCTAATCACCGTGCAGCGCGGTTCGTTTGTTGCTCGTTTAGCGCCGATGTGGTCTGGCGGCGCGGGCTGGATGACCGGCACCTCTGTGGTCGGCTGGTGTGCCGCCGCTGCGGCGCCGTTCGCCGGCCCTGTCCGTGTGTCACGAGCACCGACCGGCCCCCTCCAAATACGGCCTCACCGCTGCCAGACTGTGAAAACTGCCCGGCGGCCGGTCTGCCCGGCATTGGGGCTTAAACCGGCGCCCGCGGTCGGCGTGGGAGGCGCTATCGCGGCGACAGCGACGGATGTGGGTCATAGATACACCCAAACAAAACCCGATAACAGCGTGACGACATAGGCGCGACTTGTATTGCGTTGTGTTGGTTTGTATGCAAGTGCAATGGTAGTGGTTCATGGCAATCATGCAATATTAAACACACAGTAACGGGAATTCTACCGCTAAGCCAGCGGATGGTTAAAAAAACGATTGTATATGCCCAAACAAGGCACGTGCTAAAACTAAAGGCCGTAAAGTAACACGCTCTAATCCCAGAAACACGCTGATGGACCATGTCCGGGGTAGTTCGCGTGATTATGCAAAAATAAAAGAAACGAGCAAGGCTGATCTGACAATGTCAAGGCGGTTTAATGAGGTTTAAACATCTGACTACAACTGATGACGTCAGCATCAGCGACCGATGAGCGCGGGGCCGTCAGCGTCCGCCTCACTTAGTGCCATGGGCTGTGGTGTTATCGTCTGATACGTTACTCGGGTCTCCAGCGGGCAGTCGCCGGGCGGTGGTGCTACTGTCGTGTAGTTTGTTGGGGTCTCCGCCGGACTAATGGAAATCTCCGCGATCGCGCCGGTCTCCTTGCATGGAAGCCGTCGGTCGGCAGTTTTTGGCGTTGTCTGAATAGCCGCATGTCATGTAACGGTTATTTCGTGATGTCACGGATGTTGGACCGTAATTACAGGGTTGACGTGATTTAGAGGTCATTTTTCTGCCGCGCAAACGAATAACATAACGGTCAATGGTCAACTTAACTCATCAGCGATGAGCAATATTTTATCTCTAATCAGTCGAATCTTCTCCGACTGCAATCACATTTGAGCGATAACTGTGATTAGCGTGGAGAACACGTTAATTTAAACAATAGCTAGCAATTTGTACCGGATGTCTTCTACTTTTAGCGCGGTAGGTATGCTTCACTCGTAGAAAGGGCTTTCCGTGGGTTACTCTCCTTTGTTCACGTACTGTAGTTACTTGTTGATATACAAATCTCGCGCCAATTCCAGAAGATAGGATAGCGCTCTAACTCACCTTATAGTGAACATAAGCATGCACATCGTTTCAATGCCGGTCTACTACATGATACTGTCGACAATAAACATGCTCTTCATCAAACATTATATTGCCTCGCGACGTATGTATCATTTGCTCTGTGTTTTTGAGTAGGAGGTGTCAGGCTGTGCTCTATTACTCACCTCGTTGGAGTACTGTCCCAGATGGTGCACCTCCTCCTCCTCCCTGACGTCATCCTTCTCCTCGTGCGTGTTGGTGATGTTGGTGAAGCGCTCGGACACCACGGCCCCGCCAGGCACAGCCACGTACCCCTCCGGAACGCCGCGGTCGTCGGGGTTCTTCTTATGCTGCCGGAAAGAGAGATCAGAGGTCAGCGGTCTGAGGTCAGATGTCAGAGCAGAGGTGCGGATAGATGAGGTGTGTGCTTGCTTCGCATGAGCGAGAATTTGGTGGCGAGTGACCACATCCGCGACAATGAATGGTAATAACAGTAGCAAAGAATAACAACGGATTAGTAAATGGAAATACACTCCGACAATGGTTGATATCAAGGACAGTGGCAACGAATGGTCACGAATACAGCAGTGGCAAATATCAAGTAGTGGCAACGAATAGCCACATCTACAACAGTAAACAGGCGGTCAACAGCAAATTCGCATGCAGATAGGGAAGTCAAAGCAGACAAAATATATGCTGCCGGAGGCAGGAACATCACATTTTTGTGTTCGCACAAAATGTTACAATTGGATTGCCTGCGAACGGGAGGAGCACTGCGTCGAAGAGGGATAAAAGTGATAATTTTAGCACCAGGAGCAGCCTGATGTCGGTGGTGTAAGAACTCTGTCAAGACCAAACCGAAGTCTATGAGCTATTCACATTAGATCTTAAATAGGTATCCGGTTGCTCACCACGGGCGGAGTTTCCTATACAGTTGGTTGGGCAGTCGCCCCACCAACTTTGAGTTCTGCCCCACCAACTTTTTGCTTTGCTCCATCAAGTTTTGTTAGATTTCAAGTTTTTTGAGGCTTTAAAATGATGAATGTCCACAAAAGCCACGCATAACTATCAAACTCGAAGGTTCCCTGACATTAAAATTTTCAGTTTTCCAATTAGCCGTACAAAACAATCAGCCAGATGACATTTTGCCCCACCGAGTTTTCCCGAATAGCTCCAACCGGTTCATGAAGTACCTGGATTTGACAGCTTTCGAGCCAATGTATACCAGGTGAGATGAGCGTAAGTTTGGACGGGTGAAGTGAAAGTGAAAATGGAAGACACAGCACTATTCCATGCAACATTGTGGCCTTGTTAAACGCTAATGCTTTAAACGCTAACATTTCGAGAAACAAAGCTGGAAATATTAAGTGCTTACGTATAGGGTAGGGGATAAATCTACTGGAATCTCAAGCCAAAGCGAACACTAATATCCTAATCACGAAATAAGCACTTACCTAGCACTAAAAATATTTGATTGCCTTAATGATACACGAATACACTTTCTATCCCTCCATAGCTTAAGCTTATTTAGTTTATTCCTCTCATCACCAACGGGTTTCAAGCCCAGGCATTTACATTGTACAATCCTCCATCAGCACATGGGGATTGCACATTTGTTACACCATGTTGTTTTGTGCACTGCTGCACAGGGTACTGTACACATCGCCTCATGTAGCGATGTTTGCATTTGCCCATGTCCGCTAGGTAGATATCGGAGGAAGATTGGTCGGCCCTCGGTCCCAATGTACTGTGTGATGTCATAGCACCGTGCAGCTGAACAAAGACGAACCGGTTCCGGTAGACATCGAACACGGATCCGGGGAGGGTAGTTCCGCCGAGGTGTCATAATGCAGCCCTGCGCACACCCGTTATGTGTCACGAGCCTCAGAATCATCGCGTGCGTAATATGCGCCACAACAGTCACCGTCACGTGCGCAGTATTTCCGACCACCGTCATATGTCTTTTAGGTATGTGCTGGACGTAGATTGCGGCACGACATCACGAGCGCCAAATATGATGTATGCTTTATATGTGTCATATACATTGCATGCATCCAAATTAGGTGACATTCTGGGGTATCCCAGAAGACGATCCAGTCATTTACCAAACGATCAAAGTTTTTGAGCGGTGGGTGTCGTTTGTTCTGATAGTACAGGATGTTTCATGAAAGTTAATCCACTCCTAAAACTCACGATAGCTCTATAGGTTTAAAGACTAGGTTTAAGCGAAACAGCCTTGGAAAGCTGATGGCATTTTACCACATAATTGTGATAAGTGATATCCAACATGCCCCGCTTATCCACTTAGCTTCACCACAGCCAGAAGACTAAAAATGCAATAAAAAACATAACTTTATTTCCAGAAGAGGACTTGATCTTTCACAAATCTGAGGTCACGCTGGAACAACAAACAGACGGTCCTCAGCGCTAAATCAAATGCACTTGAGCAGTAGCAAGTGATACACAATAAAACAACATCGGTAGGCGGCCAGGCTGAGATCGGTCTTCATCCTCCTCCAAACAGAGGTCACACTAGGTTCACTCCTGATGCGCCCGACAGATTCTCTGTTGTTCGAGCTCGGACCAGGATACCGATGTTTTCACGGATGCTAGCTGATATCGGTCGTCCAGATTCGACCTTGTCGTTCTGGATTGACTTTGTCTTCTTCCACCTCATGCACGTCCGCCGGACAGCCAGCCAAGTCACGTTTCCTCTCTTTATGTTTGAAGTCATTGGCGGCCTTTGTTACGCTGCCATCGACATTGAAACGTTATACGATGAAAAAGTTGATCCTTTTCAATACATGATGCGTGATAACCATTTGCCAGCGATACAGTTTTATTTTAACGGAGTTTGTTGATAATCTCATGCCCCAGTTGTTCTTCATGTGACGTGGCATCCATCATTTTCGGGATAACATCATGTTTAAGTTTGTTCAGTGATCGTGGTAAACAATATTCGCTGCTCTGATGATATATTAATAAGACTCAGATGTATTTTCATTGCACAACCGGCATATGTTTTTGTAAGAGGAATTAACAACAAATAAGTACTAAGCATTCCCAGGTCGGTTCTTCACTACACAAGTGATGCCATTTTTTTACCATCTGCGAGAGCAAACCAAGAACCTTTTTAAGTTTCTAGTGTAGCGTTATATTCTTCACGGTACAGCTTGGCTACGTACGTTAACTATTTGTACTGTAACTGCCTGCTATCGTCAGTTCAATGGCCTTTGCTGTATTGGTAGGAAGAAAAATGAAAATTCCAATTTCAGCGTGCGAACTTGCATCTACAGCTTTTCGCATTACCAGGAAGATAAGTTCAGGAAGTATAACGTTTGCACGAATCTTTGTCGTTGTTTTCCATTTTTCAATCATAATTGTTTCAACACCATAACAGGATTTGGATGCAGTCACGATCTTGTACATACCTTAAGTGTCTCTAGTGTATCAAACATCCTCCGGAGGTAACTGACCGCAACCAGGCACCTCCAAATGCAGGCGACTTCGCTCCTGCGGCATTTCCGCATTGTACTCGCGCACGCGGACACATTACGAAACCGTGTTAATGCATTGGAAATGTAGTGATCATAAGTAGGTTGTAAGTGTCTTGACTGGGATGGACAATGATCGTCAATGCTGCCGTCACTACCAGAGAAAAACGATCTCAAAATGTGGGCTCCATCTATCCTTCATAAAACCGTGCTGAGGCGAAGAACTATGCTAAAATGATATAAGTTTCACAATGTTGTCGTAATCGACAAGAACGAGCACTTCCATTCACCTGATGTTATGTTACAAGATAAATACATGACAGATTTTGATACAGCCAGGCCAGATTACAATCCAACTCACAAGGCCGGACAGCCCGTCTCGCCGCTTAGCGCTAAAACGGCTGCGTGTCAAAACTTCCCACCACAAAGCTCGCCACACGTGGCAACAGAAACGTCCTTTCATTACGGGCGCATTCCTGCGAGTTATTCCGACTGCTATTCGCCGCGTTTGGGCGGCGATGTGCGGCGATAACTGGTTTGCAGGCGGCACTGGCGGCGCGGCGGCGGCATTAGCGGCGCGGTGGCGGCGTGCGGCGGCGCGCGACGCGCTGAGCTGATCCGATCTGGTCGGCGATGAGCGTGTCGGGCTCTGATCCGATCCGAGTGTGCCCGAGCAGGCGATGTTGGTAGTTTGTCGGGAATCGCTGCCGCGTCCCGCCGTTCGCGGGCCCCAATACACACATCAGCGCCGAGACAGGCCTGCAGACCGACCGCAGCAGCACGCGCTGAGACACGAGGCTGACGGTGAGAGGTGTTTACTGCCGCCGTGGCGATCATCCGTCGGTGCTGAGTGTGGATAACGCCACGCCGAGTTTATGCGTGTGATGGCGTGCCCGATCTAACGCGCTATCACTGTGTTAATTAAGCCGAAACAAAGACACACTTACGCACAGTTGGTGAATCATTAACTATGGGTTATCGCGGAGATCGGACGTGCCAACTGCCGACGGAGGGCGGAGCAACTGAGTCAGGCGACTCCAGCCGAGCGTGGCTTCTGAGTCACTGGACACCACCTGTTTCCCTTCACGCGCATGGTGAGCGTGGGGTGAGCCCTAAGGCCGTATCGTGCCGTGCCGTGCCGTGCAGGCACACGAGACCTGTGTGTCAGGAGACGTGACGTGTTGAACGTGTCGATATTCGACACAGCTCGGCGGCACTGCTGTTGTCCATCGGCTAAATCCCGACTTCTGGACGAGCGCCAATCTTAGTTGAGTCAGAACATGGAACTCAAAATATTGCTGTCGATACGTTGAGCCTGGAGCCAGGGGATCGGTGAGCTAAGTGAGCTACAGCCATATGTGAGCCATAGGCACCATAGGTATCGTTGACTATGTGATTCATAGTTAGCGAGGTCGTCGGGCTGATGTCTGCCAACTTTGTACCGAAAATGCGTGCTGCAAGCTATATATTTTGAAGTTAAGGCTACAAGCTGCACCAATAGACTGTAGTCTGTTGACTGCCAACATACTGTGAACTTCGAATCCGGACTGTATTCGGTGGGGCGGGGACGACAAATCCAGCTGACCCGGTGAACTTCTGAAGGCGGACCGCTGCCCGCCTTCTGCGGGCTGTGGTCTGCCACTTGTTTTCTGTGGATTGTGTACGGACTACAGACGGCTGAGGGCGGACCGCTGGCGTCTTTCCGCGGACCGCGGACCGCCGATCGGCTGCCGGCAGTAGGCTGGCTCTCGGAATGGTCAGTTCGCGTGACGGGCAGAGCGGCCGGGCGGCCTCCGCGCTGGCCGGGCGGGCCGCGCCGGCTCCGATCACCGCCGATAGCAGTCCGGCGCTGACAGCCAGCCAGCCGACGTAATGCTCTTTCCCGGTTGCATATGCGATAGGCTCGACGTGGGCTTGCGCTGACCAGAGGATGGGGGTGGCAGACAAGGGGTGCACGGCGCAGGGCACGAACAGAGCGGTCCAGGCGAGGCCCGGGGGCCGAGTGTGTGTCTGTGTGTGGGCGGAGGCTGGGTCCAGGTGTGGAGATCAAACACCTGCGCCGTGCCAGGGTCACGGGTCAGCCGAGGAAATGAGGTATGTTAACAGCGCCCAGGGTCGCCGGAACGCCGGGGTCGACCGACGATCGAGGCTGCTCAGGGTCGACTCTCTGCACTACAGCCAGGAAGACCGGCCAACACGCGACCAGAACTGAACGGATTTCATGCATGATAGGCGGAGTTACCCAGCCAGAGGGCTGCGAAGCATGAGTTCTACGCTACGAGCCATTCGCTGCCAAATAAATTCCTCAGCTCGGTGAGAACAAGCATAGTTTTATCAGGTCCAAGAAACCAGCAATAAGTCATCCCGAGGCTGAATAGCTTAACGAGCTCCATTTCTAAGGTATTCTTTCGTTCGCCAGATAAGACTCGTCGCAAATTGCAATCTCAAAGATCCGAGTGACTTTTGCACCTCATAACCCGCGAGCTATGATATACGTTGACAGCCGATGCAATCTGTAGGAGAGGGATGACGGGTCCGGCCCATGAAAACACCACTGAGCTCTCTCAGAGGAGACAGAACAGATGACCCGATACTCGGTGGGCGGAGTCAGCTCAAGGAGCCCTCAGTCTGCACGGACACAGCAGCAGCGGCAGGGGATCAGTCCCCTTTCTGGGTCAAGGGAGCTGCCGGCGGAAGAGCGGAGATTGAGACACGGCGCTGCGACAGGCGACACTGCACGACAGTGGGCTACACGAGCACAGGGTCAGTCTCCAGTCACGGCCTGGGAATATGTCCGGCTGTGTGCGGTTGCTGCGAATGTGTGCTATAAGCGGTGGAAGCGGTGTGAGCGGTGAGCGGTTGTGACCTTCTGCAGAGTACCCCTGCAGGTGCCTGACGGCAGCCCCGCCCTGTCGGGGTCACCCTCTCTCTCTCTCCCTCCCTCGGACCCCGTCACCCGCTCCGATACCGCCCTGCCGGCGTGCCATGCTGGCCTTGGAGACCGCTGTCCGGCGGCGGCGGCGGAGGCACCGCGGACCGGTCCCGCCGCCCACCCGCACCACCTGGCAGACGCCTCTTACCTTGAACACGCTGCGAATGTTGTTGGCGATGCCATGCAGCACACCCTGCTGTCGCCCCGCCTGAGGCGCGCCCGCCTCCGCCTCCCCGCCGCTCGCCTTGCGGCCCTTCAGGATGCCTTTCCGCTTGACGGTGATGCTGGGCCTCCAGATGGTGCGGGTTTGGGGTCGCTGCGGCGGTGGCCGGTCGCGCTGGTAGGGGCTGTACGCGTAGATGGTGTCGGATCGGTCGGCGGAGCTGCGCGGCGGCGGGCTGCGGCGCGGTGGGCTCGGCGGCCGCGGGCTCTCAGCCGGCGGGTCCAGCAGACTCGGCTGCGACATGGCCCGCTTGGCCTTGAGCGACGCGGCGTTGGCGGCCCGCTGGCCCGGCTCTGGAGACCCCGGGAGTCGAGCCGGCAGCTGGAACGGCAGGTTGGCGTACAGGGTGAACGGCTCCTCCGGGGCATGCGGCTCCTCACGAGGGAACAACAGCGACGGCTGCGACTGGCTGATGACCCGCCGGTCCTGCATGATCGGCTGGATGGGCTCCTCCTCATGAGGGGAGACTGGTCGGCGCCGCAAGGAGCTGGTGTCCATCTTGGGCGGCACTGGCGGCTCCAGGTCCGGATCCTGCCCCTGCTCCCGCCCCAGCTCCCGCTCCGGCTCCCGGTTCATCTCCCGTAACTCTTCTGGCTGTGATATACTCCGAGGAAGGCCGGGGGCAGGCCTCTCCGGCTCAGGCATGATGTGAGGAAGGACGTTGGTCCTGCCCTCCCGAAGGCTGACAGTGTGACGCTCACGCGGGTCCCGTGGGTCCCGCACGTCCCTTGGGTCTCGGGGGTCCCTCGGACCCCTGTGATCACGAGGGTCCCGATCGCGACCGGCCGGGGCCCGGCCCAGCGTGCCCCAGCCCATGTTTGAGAGTTTCCGCGAGAGAGTGGTGCCGCTAGACCGCCGTTTGCCGCGCGGAAGGGACATGTAGCGCTTCTCGTCCTCCTGGCCTGGTGGCGGCGGCCGTTGTTCCACCGAGAGCACATCGATCGACTTGGCTGGCCGGAGCCGACCGGTCGGCCGCGGCCGTTCGGGGGATGATGATGACGAAGAGGCCCGCTCCCGCCGCCGAGAGCTGCTGGGCTTCACCCTCACCGGCGCCGGCTTCTCCTTCGGCTTTATCGAGAGCTTGCGCCGGATGAAGTCCATCACAGACGATTTATCACTGGCCTTTGACGCGGGCTTGCCGGACGGTCTGCCGGGCTGCCGCTGGGAGCGCGACCCGGACGGCCGCGGCCGCTCCTGCCTGCTCTCCGTCAGAACGGACAGATTGGTGACCGTCTCGGACAGGGAACCATCAGAGTCAGCCCCCCAGATGGGCGCCCGAGGTGCGGGAGAGCTGGAGAGCTCGGACGGAGGGCGGGCCTTGAACGGCGACACGCTGCGAGAGGACCGCAGTCGCTCCTTCTCCCGGGAGCGGCGACTGTCGGGGGAGGGTGAGCCTGACGGCGCACCGCCGCTCGCGCCGTGCCGCTCCAGCGGGTCCACACTGGCGGCTCGCTGGGTGCGCCGGGCACGCTCTGGGCTGGGTGCGTGCCGCGGCGGTCTCGGCAGGGTCTGGGAGGACACCGGCCCGCTGGGCAGGTCACCATCGTCAGGCCGCCGCAACGGCAGCGGCCCGCCCTCCGGTCTGCGGCGCTCCACCCCTCGCATCATGATCACCCCCGGTTGGCCCTCGTCGCCAAACCTGATCTCACGTCTCCCAGAGTCCTTCTTAGCCTGCATAGACTTTGACCTCTTCAACGTCAGCTTCGGTTTCCAGGAGAAGAAGGATGACTTTGCCGTGGCGGTGGCGGCGGGGGAGCGGCGTTGGCCGCCGGATGTACTCGGTGTCCCCCTCGAGCTGGGCCGGCTGCCGCCCCTCGTCGACTGTCTCACCGACGAGGCGCCGCCGGCGGGCTTCCCTCGTCTCGTCGACTCGCGCCGGCGGAGGATCAGCGCCTTTGACGAGGCCCGCGACTCCGGCCGCCGCAGTTTGTGGTGCGAGGCGCGGGGGCCACTGCGTCTCGACGACGCCTTTCCGCTGGGGGCGTCCCGCGACCCGCGAGACGTGGGGCGACCAAGACTCATCCCCAGTCCGGACCCCGAGTTGTAGCTGCTCTTCGAGGCCCGTGACGACGGACGACTGAGTTCGTTCTTAAACGGACGGCGGGCATCGTTGACGGAGAGGAGGCTGCGTTTCGGCTTCGGGATGGGGTTGGTCTTGTACGACGAGGGCGGCTGTGGCTGCGCCACCAGGAGAGAAGCAGTGCGTTTCACCCCGCCCGGCTGCTTGCGGCCGATGGTGGCGTATTTGACGGGCGGGTTCATCGAGTTACTGTTGGACACGTAGCCGCTGGAGTTTTCCATGGGCTCCGGCGAGTCCTTCTGCCACATGGACATTGGCTGCGCGACACCAGCCCGACACCAGGTCCGCTCACCACTGTCCACAGTTGATGGCGCGGCGCAGTCACAGTTCACAGCTCACAGTCAGTTACGGGTCACAGGTACGGGTCACTGCAGGTCACAGGTCACGGGTCGCCGGCGGTGCTGCAGGGGCCCTCGGTTGCGGCTCCGGTGATAGGCAGCTGCACTGCCTCGCAGCCGGCGCCCCGGCGGCCACTGCAGTCACTGGCGGCGGCTGCGGCGGCGGCGGCGGCGGCCGAGGGAGGACTGACGTCACCGCCGGCCGATAAGGAGCCGGCGGCCGCTGCCCGTGGCCTGGACCGGCCGGCGTCCCGGCCAGGAGTCGGCTCCACACCCCTGCGGAGTAGGACGGACTGATGTGGCCGGGGGTGGTGTCCAGGGTCCCAGACCCCCCACTGTGCCCTCTGATGCCCCCAGCTGCCGCCGCCGGACCCGTGCCGGTCTCGGGCGGCACTCGGACCATATAGGGCGGCGGTGGCGGCGGCGCTGGTCAGCCGGGCGACCTCGGTGCTGGCAGCAGCAGCGGCGGCGGTGGCCGGCCGCCCCGGCTGACCGTCCGAGGCCCACCGCGCCCCTGACGGGTGGAGTCCCCGACCGCGCGTCCGACCAGAGATAACGCCCCTACCGACATCCCTCGATTACCCCCGCTCTGTCTTCTCGCTCACATGCTGAACCGTTCGTCTTCTGCACCGCGGCTTTTTCTGGCGAACTTAATTGCTAGACAGTGAGTCGTGGCTGCAGAGAATGATTCGCATAAATTTGCATCGGAAAGGCCGGCGAGGCTAAGATATTGCTGATGGAAACATTAGTGGTGGCTGGCATAAAGACTGTCCTTATACAGCAATTTTGTCTTTAGATGAAGGGCATTGCGGCAAAGATAAAACGCGCGAATATATCCAAACTAATTCATCCTGCCAACACTGGAATGCCTTATCATTGTGCAAAAGTAAAAACATGTGCCCAAAACGCTTTTTCTTTAGAATAATTCACAGCACGCTGTTTCACAACCAATGCTTATTCCTCCTATCGCCTGTCCTAAGAGCCATATATCAAAAGTCCTATCAGACTTGCTTAAAGGTTAGTGTTCTTTCATCCAAACTGCCGCTTGCTGTTTACATCAAAACATGTGTTATTTATCGGTGGACTGGTTTCAAATTCAGTGAAACTCATATCATTGGCCACAAACGTCATTTACAGCATCGCATTCATCCATCAAATCATGCTTTTCGTCAGGATGACGTGCTGTTTTATATTCCCTTTTCTCAGAAGTCAGGTGTCATTCGATTTAGCAGAAAACCGATGCGCTGGTACCTGCAGGGGAGCAGCTAGAACCGCCACACTATCTCCATCAGCCCATTCACGGAAAACTCCCGTCCGGAATCCAGCAACGCGTGTGACGTCACCGGCCCAGTCGGCCAACTGCAGTCAGCTGACAGCCGGGCGGGGTGACGGTCAGCTGACAGCCGGGCGGGGTGACGGTCAGCTGACAGCCGGGCGGGGTGACGGTCAGCTGACAGTCGGGCGGGGTGACAGTCGGCTGTCAGCGTGAGGGACGCGTCAGGAGGCCGTTTGACGGCTCGCCCGACGTCGGTCGGCCGCGGACGGCGACAGATAGCGGGAGGCAAATCCGACAGACTTCCAAATATGAATATGTAGCGGCACGTGCTGGCGGCGTGGCGGTGTGGAGGTCAGCGAGAAGGCACGGTAGTGAGTCACGCGGCGGCGGCGGCGGCGGCGGCGGCGGCGGGGCCACACTCAGGCGCCAAACTGACCACGCTGTGCCGACCGCCGTCTCCGCTGAACGGTACTAACCAGTCGGCGAAGTTTTTGTCAATTGATCGGGTTGGGTATATGTCGCGCGTCCTTGGCGAGTCAACTCGGGGAGGCAGAGCTGGACATGTTACCCCACACCCGGCGGTCGATGCCGGCATAGGAGTCATCGACTCTGAGTCATGGGCTGACTGACTTGGTGAGTCAGTAAGAGAGTCTATATGCATATGAGGTCATATCCTTTTCAGCCTCATATTTCATTCGCACATAGAAAGCTACCAAGCGGGAATCGGATGCGGATGTAAATCCTTGTCGGTCGAAATAATGCTGCACCACTGTATGGATTATCTCATGAATAGTCTGACAAAAATCCCAAAGAATACGGAATCCTTCTCAGTATTTTAACGATTCACTTTTTTCAATAGCAAATACAATGGATGAACCAGAAGATCGTGGAACGCTGCACAGTACAATGTATCGTCACCTTTTCATTATCCATTCATTGTTTCAATGCTGCTGACAAGTTAATTACATTATTCAAGACCGAATTTTTTTAAAAACTTTGAATGATTTTCATGCCGAACTTAATTAATTTATTGAGTAAACATACCTGTTTTTGTTGTCTCACCGAACATGTATTATCACAAAGCGAATGCGTCAGAGTTATTATATGTTACTACGCGGCAATACAGCAACAATTCGATAATTTGGCGACTTTTCAACATACGGGTAATGTTTTTCTTACTTTGTCCAATACGTGACGTCCACACCGATAACATAGGTATGTATGTACCTCATACAATATTTATGTTTTCGTCTGATGCATGGCGCGCTAGACATCCGCCAGAACTTTGCTTGGAAAGTCCTCCACCGAGTCTTGATTCATGCTTCTGGTTCTCCGATCAGATGATGTTTGTGTTGCCGTTGCATGATGACACCAAATCAATCGTTTTTTCAATGTCGCAATGATTTAGCGCGATCTTGGACCGACGGTGGCGATTCTCAGCAAACGATGACGTAACATAGGTAGGTCTGATGTCATGCCTTTTCCCGCGATTTTGCCACTGTGCAAGTTTGTAGGCTAATCGCCGCTAAAACAGCTGATATCATCTATGCCATTTTTTGTCTGTGCCATAATGCATTCCCCATGCGTTTTTCGTTGCACTCTAACGGTGTTAGGCTTCTTTCAATTCAACCGTTGGGCTCTATCAGTACGTACTGCTGACATTTAGTAGCTGCTGGCTTCTGCTGTACTTGTTTGATGGGGAAATGCTGTATTGTAAAATATCTAACGCTAGGGAAAAGTCATGCAAAGGCATGTGCATACTCATTACTCATACGTCCATACGTTGCATTGCACTGTAAAATATTCATTGGTAAGCTACACAAGCGGTACCTGATAGACTGTACCGCAAGACATCACTGCGGCTGGTATACTGCACCGCAACACATCTTGTCTGGGGAAATAGACATCTTGCACATAATTCACACTATAAACCTGACACACGTCAAAATGCCCATCTGACGTGCGTCAACAGCTGAAAATGGAGGGATGGTTTAAAGCATCACAAGAAAGTCAGGCTGGCTGATCTGTAGATGCGCCGCCAGATTCGTTTCATACAGGAACCGTGAGGTGCATGGCCGCCTCATCAAACTACTAACGCCAGAGGCTGGCTGGATTGACAGAAACCGCAATGTATTCGTGCATTGCCGCCTCATCTAATAACGATAACGACAGCTGCTGTTTTGCAGTTAACAGGAATCCTACTGTATGGGTAAGTACCGCAGCTTACTTTTTGAGCTGTCAATCTGGCTCACGCTATATAATTTGCTTCTTTTATTTATGTTGAATTTGAGGAAAATGTTGTGTAAACGTTTACATTGAATTGATATATATA
>JARFNZ010121317.1:0-12255 GCA_031763405.1 Balanus nubilus | reverse complement strand
CCAGAGAGAGCGAGCGTCTCGGCTGCTGGGCCGCGTCATCATTTGGTTCCCTAGGAAGGAAGGACTTTCGGATAGCACCTTGAAGCCTTGCGACGTATCCCAGAGTCAAAATGATTATAACCCCGGAGATCGAATGGAAACCGTATTGTAAAAATATAGATATTATATTTTAGCCAGCGATCATGAGATCAGATTGACACTTATTAAAACGAGTGGTGGCACATAATATGTAACAGCGAATTGCGATAAATCATAACAAATCATTAATGAAGGATACATATTCATCAGGTGAATCTAACCGGAAATGCCAGCGGATAATTGATAATAAAAAACCGGCGGAATTCACTATAACAATACAAGTATAAGCGATGAATAACATAAGCAATAGGCGGCAGCCCTAATCAGTGCCCTCCAGCGGAACGATTATAATTAATGGTTGTCGGCATCGACAATGTGGCGTCGGCATCGACTATGTGGCGTCGGCAGCGACGATGTGGTGTCGGCAGCGACGATGTGGCGTCAGCAGCGACGCGGCGGCAGCGTCGGCGACTGAGCGCGTGGGTTCCGCTTCAGTACTCCCTCCCCAGACACGGCGCTGGGAGGGAAAACGTAAAGCGACGTGTCGACAGCGAGGGCGACGGAGAATGAGCTCCGGCCGCGGCGAGATCAGGCCGAGCTGGAGCTGCGACGGCGATAATTCATTTTCTCGTTTTCTCTCTCTCTACGAAGACGACTTTAAATAAAATTAAATAGACAGATTTAGACTCCCATATTTAATACCTTTCTGGTATTCATAACTCGGTAACTTTGTTTTTTTTTGTGTGTGGGGGGGGGGAGTAAGACTGTTGACTCCCACTTCCAGGCTTTTTACCGGGAAATATAGCCGCATTCCCCTCCTTCTGGATCCGCCAGTGCTTACAAACGTTTAAACTGATCTGGACAAAATATATCTACCAAACTCTCACATTTCTGGTCCCAAATTGAAAACAAAATAGAATGGCTTATCATACAAACCATTCGATTTACCACATGTGTTCGGTAACTTATGTAAGGCATGTACCTCTTTAATGCAATCTTAACCCTACTTTTCCCAGGTACACATATTCGAAATACTAACATCAAACTATTTCGATGTATAATAGTTTACCTTTGAGACGGACTCGCTCCCCAAGTATGGAGAGGAATTCGTCGAACTGCTGACTGCTCTCGTTGTTGTCGAGAATCTCTTCCTCAGTGTATTGACCTTCCTTTACGTACACAACACCAACTTTGAGCTCCGACTTGATGAATACCTGCAGGAAGTCATCGGAGTGACGTAGAAGGAAGAACAAAGCCGCAGCAGCACAGCACATCACATACGACAACTTCTCCGACAATGTCTGAACAGTATCTCTAATATGACGATGACAATGACGATGTTCCAGATGTGGTCCTCTTACGGATCTCATTCTCAGTTAACTGAAGCTGTGCAGCTCTAGCACCTATGTTTCTTACCTACCTATTCAATATACCTGTTCAATATGTGTATAATAAGGTGAGATTCAACCCTCGCCAGTGCAGGACAAAACTGCAGCGTCCACTGCTCCAGATCTCAGTTGACCTAAAATCCTAGTCAAAGGTCAAAGATCAACTGAGGTCATCTGAGGACGGTGACCTCGCTTGACCTGTGATAGATCATGACCTGATTTGAACCCATATTTGTGAAAATGAATGTGAAATCCGAAATCAGAGCATACAAATACCCATAACGCTCTGGAAATAAAAAAGGTCACCCGAGGTCATTACAGGTCAGTGACCTCGGTTAACCTTTGGGGGTCGTGACCTCATCGCAAACCATGGAAGTCACATGGTAACACCAGTTTACATACTCCTGACCATCAATCATAGGGAAGCGCGCGCGTTAAAAGCGTCGATATGCCACGGAAAGCCATTTGCGCCTGACATGACCTTGAGAAAAGGGCATAGGTCATGGGTCATCAAGGTCATGGTTTCGAGATTTTAAGAGTAAAGGTACAATTTAATAATACCACGATAATAAAAATTTTGATGCGATCCGCCGCTTTTACACGAGTTATTCCCCAAAAACCGAGGGGGTGGCAACCACCCCTTCCCTACATTGGCGGGGGTTAATTCCATATATCTGAACCGTCAATATATTATAAGGCACCCACTTATGTGAGTTGTTGTATATTTGTATCCATTCCCCGGCAATATTATTGTAACCTTTGCTCTATCAGATCTGCCAGGGAAGGCATACATACCACTAGCTGTTTCACTGAGATATGCGTTGGAGTTGGTGAGCAGAGTGTGCCTTGTGTTGTATGTATGCACGCCTTGTGTCAGTGTGTTAGGTGTATCGTCAGCGTATCCGTGGTCGGCACGTGTCTGTATGCGTTAGTGTTTCACCTGCCACTAAATCAGTGTGTCACCTCGTTCAGAGTCAGGGGCCACTGCATGAGTGTCCGTCAACGGAGTGTGTCATATGTCGGTGTGTCAACATGTGTCGGTGTGTCATCATGTGTCGGTGTGTCACCTGGTCCAGTTTCAGCAGCTCCTCTGGGATGTCGGGCAGCTGGCTGAGCAGCAGCGGTGGGTTCAGGTTGATCTCGTTGCCCAAGGATCGCACCACCTCCTCGCGGTTGTAGCGGTCGGCGAAGACGCAGGAAGTAGGTACCAGGCCGTGAACAGTGTAGCTGATAGCCCGAACCATAATCCTTTTGGGAAACAGACCAACGCATATTAAATTACATAATGTCTGCACCAAGGACGATTTCGCTTACGTCATCAGATGAAATGGTCCCTTCTATCGGCAGTCTGTGAACAGCAGCACTGCGCTGGTCCTAACCTCGTCAGTGAGTCTTCTCACGTGAGTCACACAAAGCAGCGATATTACCACCTCTTACCTCTCCTTATGACAGAGATACCTCTGTTGCTCACCTGAACTGGTCCCTGCCGTTGATGGTCTCCTGTTTGAGGCTGAGGATGATCGGGCCCAGGTCGTCGTCCTGTGTGAAGTAGTTCCAGTGCTCCGTGCCGTAGAAGTACTTCTCGTAAGTCTCCTGGTCGATGGAGGTCAGCTCAAAGGCGCCACACTTCTCGAAGTGCTCTTCGATGGGCGTTTTGTCGCGGGACGGAGCCCGGATGGTAGGGACCCGCAGAAGGCGACGCACCGACAGCGGCAGGACCGGCTCGTCGTCTGCGTCCACCGACTGTTAACAGGCACAGAAAGGGGAAGAGGAAAGCAGTGCGTGAGGGACTGTAACTCCGTGGCGTCGGCATCATATGTCTGGTGACAGGTCAGCAGGTAATCCCATGATTAGCCTCACTCTTACATCTACGCGTGAAAAAAGAAAAAAAAAACATACTAGCGCCACTGAATTTCATAGATATCTATGATAGGAGATAAGCTATGTGTAAGTCGGTGAAGTTTGGGTTCGTCGGTTAACCCAAGCCCCGCTGGGGGGGAAACGGCCCCTCTTTTTTCCTAATATCTCCCAAACTAACGCTAGCAGCGTAACCAAACTTTGCATACCCTTTCCTACATCAATTCTGCACATACTGGTAAAACGCAAAATGACTAGCTCATGATAGGTCGACCGAAAACGATGTCAGAGTGACGTCATACTTTTCCATTTCGGACCAAAACAGGGTTTTCTATTTTCGAAAAACGCTCTCAGTCGCATAGTTCTTAAGGTAAAGTCGATTGTGCCATATCAAAAGACTCAAAATAGACAAAGCTATCGAACTGCTATCTCGGATTTTTTAAAGATCAAAATAACAATTTTTAAATTTTCGCTATATCTTAAAAAAACAGAATGCATGTGATGCAGCCAACTTCTTTGAACATGTGTACCAAATTTAAAGTCAATATCTTCTAAAATGACGGAGTAATGACCTTTCAAAGGTCAAAACGGCCACTTTTCATGGCATTTCTACGAATTCTGACTCTTTCGTGGTTTCATTTTTGCCAATTTGAATGGGTAAAACAATGGATTGGGGTCATTTTTCGCGTTCTTGACGAAAAACTGACCCCGATCATTACAGCCCACATCCCATCTGGTCACCGTTGTGCTCCATGAGTGTGGTCGTACGGCGATGTCGTCCTGCTCGGCGGTGAGCTGCTCCGCCTGGTCCGGCTCCTCGGCCTCTCCCAGTGTCCAGGTGACCTCGTCCTGGGCCGACTGACCCGAACACTCCAGCCAGTAGCCGGGGGTCACGATCAGGTTATGCGGGTAGCCGTGACAAAACTCGTCTGCAGATTCAGGCAAATAGACATGCACGCTCACGTACGCACAAAGATCCGTCACAGGAATGGTATGTTGTTTGTAAATATTCCGGGAGCTCACGGGTTAGTAGTTCATCGTTCTGAGGACGGAAACGAGTCAGTCTGTTGTCATCGGAAATGCAGGGTTTGACTTAATTAGAATGGCGTGAATGTTGAGCGAAATTAACTTTAAATAGACATTCTCTCCTAAAACCTAGAATTGCATTGGTAGGTGTGTGATGGACCTAGTTTCTCATGTGTTACCAGTCTAGTCCGTTTTGAGAAGTTCTCCCTCAAACGTTTGCGGACATCGTTTTAATTTTTTTTTCGCATCTACCATCTAGGTACATCTACATTCCGACATTGTACTCAACTGTATATTAAGGACTATGTGTATTTATGTACATACTTCAGTTCGGGCGACACTTCCCTAACTGTAAGTATAAGTAAAAGTACTGTTTAAAAGGCAATTTTAACATCAAGATTGGAAACGAGTGGCTAGTGAGAGCGAAGTTCTCAAAACGAAATGGACTGGTAAAACAGGAGAAACTGCATCTATCACATGTACTGTTTGGTAAGAAGGTGGAAATTCCCCATTTAAATTATAAATCACTTAAGTTGCATTTATTTAAACTGAGGACATAGTTGCTCCAACTGGCGGCTCCATCCGTCGTTTTTTTTAGGGGGCGGGACAAGGACCAAGTAGGTTACCGTGTGGCAGTCCAGTCCAACTTATTTCAAACTCAATTCTTCCCATGCAACGTCATAGGCGTAATGTTACAGTTCAGCAGAATCCAATTTTATCTAGTGTGAACTGGATCGCTCAGGGGGAGGATCTTACCCCCTTGGCCCCTTTAGATCCATCCTGGTGGGAGGTAGGTCTCTCTACGAAGTGTTTTTGTTTCGGTTGGTAGCTGTTGAACGTATATCTGCTTAGTGCTTACAATTATTGTGCATATTCAAAGGTGACCGTGTTGGAACGCTTATACATAGGATCCGGGGTCGGGAAGGTTTGCTTAAACCTTTCCTTTTTCTTTGGATAAAATGGGCCGCAGGCGATTCACCAAGCCGAGAGCAGTCAAAATATCCAAAGGAAATTACCATAAGAGGGTTAGTTTTGTTCTCAAGATGAGTCTGATGAGATAAATGTTTCACTGGTTCCCACTTTTCGGAGCGTTCCTACGCCGAAGTCGGAACGTTCCTACGCCGATGTCGGAGCGTTCCTACGCCGATGTCGGAGCGTTCCTACGCCGATGTCGGAGCGTTCTTGGGGCGTCATCTCCCCTTTAGCAGACCACAATGACAAAAGTAGTGCGCTACACTCAAGATAAACATATTTACACAAAAACTTCTGGCTAAATTGAGAACAGATCTCCACCTTGACTAGCATAATCATTATCTACCCAAATTACCAAATAAGCCCACCATCAGCAACATAATTTTACCATAGACGTACCCAAGGTGGCAATCCCTCCCCCCCCCCCCCCCCCTGAATGAAGGTCCGCATGTGCCGCAGGTTCGGCTCAAAGGACCTAAGGGCTGAAGGGGCACATTTGGAGCTTGGACCAGAAGTAAGCCGTATTTCCGCGACAAAGCACCTTCTATTAGCGCTAATAGAAGCAGCCAAACAGATCATTAGTTATGCTACCGGAAATACTGATGGTCATTTTTAACGAAAATATCAGCATAGAGGAGTGTCGTAGCCAGGATTTCATCCAGGAAGGGGCCAACCGTGGGAAGGAATGGGGGACCATGGGGAGGGGTGGGGCAAAACTGAAGGTGGAATAATGAAGTCAATCATATTTGATTTTGGTCTAGTAGAGAACATGGTGTCCATTGGGAAGCTTGCACCGACAAGTAGTGTTTTTTTAGGGGACTCCTCACGCCCCAGGCTGCACCAACGGATAGAGCGTTCTCGCGGACGGAGTGTTGCGAGAACACGAGCTTGTGAGGGGCGTTATTTAACATTGCCCAGTACGTTTTGGTTGCACGAGGGTAAAAAAGACACGTCTAAATCCGAATATCGTATTTACATAAATATCCGAAGTGACGAACTTTGAAAAAGTGATATATATATAGCGAAGGATATAACAGCGAAGCGAAGTCAAATAGCTAGGTTCGAACTGAAACGCCAAAAATCCATTCAGTTCTATCATTTCGAGAGATTGCAGAGATGACTGACTGCAGCGGTCTGACCTGAGCACGCCTGAGGCGGCAGTGGGAAGATGAGGGTGGTGGAGCTCTTCCGGCGGGCAACAGCGCAGCCCAGGCTCTGCGGCTTGAAGGCCCGCAGCTGGTTCATGAAGTCGGAGCTCTCCATCAGTGCCAGGTCGGCAAAGTGAAGGTCACAATATATCTATAACATTGAAACAAAACAGCATTAATCATTGCTTCTTTTATTTTCTCATCACAACGTCCTATGGGACAGTCGCGCTCATTTGCAAGAGGGTTTCACCTTGCATGACTACAGCAATATGCGGGAGCCCATCTCACTGAGACATTCGTCACAGATACAGTTCTAAGAATGAACGGGACCGGGATTTGAACCTTGGTCTACTCACCTGGGGCCTGGATCATCTGAGCCAATCAGGCCGTCATTCGCCTGAGGCTATATTTCAAAACAATACGAACCGCAACTCCAAACGACAAAGGCCTGACACATGGCACTTTTTTGTGTTGCTGTATGAAACACAGTTTACTGCTGGTATTCTGGAGGTGTGGCTGTTAACTCACCGTATTTATGTGCCGTCGAGCCCTCTTCTGATTTGGTCCCGTCAGGTTTTGGCCACAGGAGTTACAGCGCAGGCATTCTTCGTGGTAGTTGTTGTTATCGTATAAGGACGCTTCTTCTGCAAATACAATATTTTATGCAAAAGCCGGTAGCGTCGGCTAGTTTGAAACCGACCATACGTTACTCTGGTGTTACTCTCCCGCTTAGAGAAATCCTGAGAGCCTACCTAGTACCTACACCTACTGCCAGAGCTCACACCCTTACAGAGCCGGTGTATTACAGCTATAGTCTTCTTAACACTGTTACTAGCTAAGATTGTTGTTGCCCGAGTAGCTGATTCTGTCAAAATGAAGGGCATTCTACCGACCGTAATGTATTCGGTCGGGTCGCCACAACTTTTTAGCGGTGAGAACACCAGAGATTCCGACGAATAAAACACGTTTTAAACATGGCTGAGGCTCATATGTAATTAGATGAGGTGGAGGCGCCAAGATTCAAACTTCAGCTTTTGCATTAGGACCAAGACCATCACTGTCAACATTTCCGTCGTATCGATAAATGTTGTTGTGTTGGGGGCATATGGGCGCGGGAAAGCTAGCCCCGTAGGGCCAATGATAAATCCTGCAAAACTTGGGGCGGACTCCGGCCGAAGCAAGCCTAGGGGTCCGATCTCCTACGCCCTTCAGTTGGGCAGACTATAACCGGCAGCACACACCATTCACGATGTGCGTGTCCGAGTTGGAGCGGCTGTGGACGCTGGCCACGTCCTCGAAGACGGTGGACTGGCGACGGAAGTTGCGGTTCCTGAACGTCTCTTCAGTGGTCGACTGACGCCGGAAACCCTGCCAAAACGCAGCGTTTTAAACAGGCATGGAAGGCACGCCGACTTAAAAAGCGTTAAAGGTACTGTGTCTACTGTTCTTTATCGCCCAAAACATTTTTCAACAAGAAGTGTAATTGTTTTACATTTGAATGAGATAAAATTCATATATAGACCTCAAATAATCGAACTTTCGCTTAAAACATTTCAGCTTATTTCGGTTTAGATATCGATGAAAGCGTTTTTTTTTTACTTTGGTGAAGGCAAACAGACGAAAGAAGAAGTAATGTAATATGGTACACGTAAGACATTTTATGACGGTGAAGACGAACGTAAATTGTGAACAAACAGTCGAAACAGAACCGAGGTTCTGATTGCATGCTGCTACAGCACTCACAAACTGTTTGGTCGAAATGTGATTGATTTTCGCTATCGACACATTGGCATATTTGTATCAAATTCTAGTGGTGAAAACGGGCTGGGCTAAACTGCTAACTTTTGTATTTCATACCTATGCTGGGGTAAACGGAATATCTTAGCATCTAGGGTTAAACTTAAGAAATGCAGGCATGACTTAATTCAGAAAAATCTGTTCTTTAATCCTGTGTCCATAACTCCATATGGTTGATGTCAGTAGAGACATTTCCTTTTTAAGCGCTGCCCACAGATAGGTATGCTTCACAGTGCGCCAACTTCCGATAATCCGTTTCACGTCAAACACGCCTCCCTTTCTGGTGAGGTGCACGAAGTGAATCTCAAAGAGATGCCTCTTAAGTTGACTCATTTTCACGTCGCTATTGACTGTACCTTGGCGATAAGTATCTCCTCGGTTGTGGACTGACGTCGGATGGAGGAGTTTGGTGAGGCATCCCGTGAGCTGCTGGCACTGGAGCCGTCCGGTGACCTGCCGAGGTCATCCGGGCCATGTTAGGTCAACAGGTGACTGACATGATAATGACCAGCTAGGCTGACCTAGCAAGATTGTACGTCACATGTGCTATGGCCCCAATATGCCTTAGAACAAGATTTACGGCACTATCAAGCCAAACAACTTTCAGATGTGAATTGTATGGTTTTATTTTTGCATTGCCTGATTAGATTCGCGTTCATGTCATGGGTAGTTAGGCAAACAACTATTAAGGGAATTGTATCTATTTTGACCATAGGCGTACCCATGGTGGCAATCCCCCCTGAGTTAGGGTCCGTATGTGCCTCTCGACTGCGTCCAACCAGTCCTCGAGATTTGAGAGTGGAATGACAAAATTGCAGCTTGGACAAATCAATAAAACGACACACCATCGTTTAGCCTAAAAGATCACATCAACGGCTCCATGTATTAAGTTATAGCATGCTTTAGTACGATTCTGATTGGTTTAGCCAGATGACGTTTTTGCTGATGCGATCGAGATCCGATACACCTCCCAGTAAACACAGTAAACATAACGACGTCGGGTCGATATCGGCTCTACGTCGGCTGATGACGGCATCTCGGCAATGGCGCACGATGTCGGCCAGCTGTCGATCCGACGTGAGGCATATATTTTTCTGGACACTAAATTGCTTTGAAATTCTGCGTTGTGCTCTGACTTTTTGTCCATACGACTCCGGAGTCTGAGAAGCTGGGACACAGAGGAAGCATTTCTTTGGAAATATTTGATGTTTTTCTATCAAGTTGTTTGATAAATAAATTGCATGTATAACAATGATTGCGAGGAAAGATTATTACTAAAATTTTATTATTTACGAAGCATGATGGTTGCGAGATCACATAGAAGTGGTGCAGATGACACAATACGAAGACTACAGAGTAGGTGATAATTAAAGGCCATTTAAAACACAATCGAATGAATTTATCGGTTACCCGGCTACCCGGAAGTTCCCGATCGAACGGCTGATGTCGGACCTGCGAAACAAGCGCTGCTTAGCGCTGGTTCTGACCGTGGAAATCAGTCCTTCAAAAGTTCGGATTATATTTATAAAAAAAGGTGGACTTTCCCTTTATGAGCCTATCAATGACATCCTTGTGGAAATTACGTCACAGCCGAGATAAGACAAAAAACATACGGATGACCACGACGTGATATGAACAGTAACACGCTGCCTTATTTGGAGTCAGTCGCGTCACCGTTACGTCACTGAGCGGTTGAAGCAGCCGTCATTATTGTATTATCTTCAATTTCATTATTATCGAACGTTGTCACATTCATTGGCGTCTCGAAAAGTTTTTTTGGGGGGGCAAGTGATACTTTGATCACACCTTGAGGAAAATATAACTCCTATGATAAATTATTTTGCATATTTGAGCTTCTCTCGCCTTGGCGAATCGTTTGATGCCCAAAGGCAAAAATTTGGCTGACAAGTGGAAGGCATGCCCGCTCCCCCGGCCCCCGCTCTTATGCCTATGGTCACATCGGGGAAGGTGCATAGGTATGTTGTCTCCCAGCGCTTGTCACTATGTACAGCTGCCGCCGTAACAAGGTTGGTAGGTTGAGTTACCTGCGGGACCAGGGTGCGTTTGTTACCTGACTCTCCACTGACCTGTGCAGAGCGTGCGGACTGCCGCGGCGGCTGCGGCCTCCGGACTCCTCCCCTGACAGGCGGTGGCCCTTCAGTCTCCGCGCCAGGTTCATCTCCTCCGCGGCGCTATCCGGGGACAGCGAGTCGCGTCTCCGAGCCCTCAGCGAGACGGCTGCCTCGAGTTCGAACGGGTCCGGCGAGAGGAACGGCCTGGAGCCGCTGCGGCCGCGAGGCGCGGGCGAGCTCTCCTCGACAGTGGTGCCCTGACGCCGCAGATGGCCGTGCCGAGGCGAGCCTGGCTGCGGCATGTCTGGAAACGCTAGCAGCTCGCCGCTGCGGGACAGAGGGCCAGCAGGAACGGCCGGAGCGGCAGACTCGCGGCCGAGACAGAGACTGGGCTCCGGCGAGATGCAGCCCCGCCGGTTGACTCGCGGAACCAGAGGCGTGATGGTCGGCAGAGAGACGCGGTGGAGCAAGTTCGCTGGAGTCGGACTCTGCCGTTCGTCACACCCGGTCGCCAGAGTCACGCCCGAGTCACGTGACATCAGCGAGTCACGCGACGCGACCGAGTCGTGCGAATCGCTGTCGCGGTTTTCCAACATGGACGCCTGGCGAGCCTCGATGAGCGCCCGCGGCTCGATGTACTTGCCGTCCGGGGAAGGTGGCGGCTTGGCGTCGCGCACCGGGGTGACCGTCGCCGACTGGCGTCTCGCGCGGCGCTCTTCACGCTCAGCCCTGCCCTCCTTCGTCTCGCGGCGCTTCCGCCAGAGGTCGGCCATCGTCTCGCGACCGGCCAGCAGCCGCGAGATGTCAGAGCGCAGGTCGGAGCCCTCGCCACGCCGTTTACCCTTCGATACGCTCCCCTCTGCGAGCGACTGCCGGCGCGCGTCACGTGGCGGCACCGCCTCGGCGAGGCGCGTCAGCGGCGACGGGTCGCGGCTGTCGGAGTCGCGGCGCGCGAACGGCAGCGATCGAGGCGGCGCGTCGGCGACCGTCTCGCAGCGCGCCAGCTCAGCTCGCCGCCGGTCGCCGCCGCCGCGACCCCAGTCGCGGATGAGGTCGGTGAGCTGCGCCAGCGAGGAGCGGCGTCGACGCGGCCGGCCCGGAGGCGACAGAGGCTCGACGGAGGCCCCGAGAGGCGCGGTCGAGTCGCGTCTCCGCGTCACGATCGGCTGCGAGGCGGCGAACTCATCTGCTCCACTGCCGCCCTTCCACACCAAGCCGACCTGGTGGCTCAGGATCGGCAGACTGCAGACGAAACAGATGGTGGACATGGTGCTGTGGAGGGGGCGGGAGAGGGGTCAGAGGTATCACCACGTCACACTCGGCTTACAGTGATTATCACAATCAGACGGTAGCTCAACAACTCAACTAAGCTCGCTGGGGGCGTATTCCGATAACTGCACGAAAAGTGACGGTTCAGATCTAAATATCAGTTGGTGAGAAGGTTAAAACGAATATCTCTAGCGTCTAACCCACAACCACTAACGGCTGACTCACCATTTCTGTACGGTGATCTGATGGTTGTGGCCGACCTGTTCGCTCGCCTCGTAGATGGTACTCTGGCGGCGTTGGCTGCTAACCTGGCGACCTGCAACAGAGGAGTGCATATTGCACAAAGCATGTACACATTGTACAGTCGATCTCATATGAATGTTCCCCGCCACCACGCGGCTCTACGGTCGATTTTCTACTGTTGGATGAATCCACGCCGGGGCGGCCTTACGTATTGAGCCGGGCCTGTCTTAGCAGTTGATGGTTGGGCGAATGCGGACCGCCGTGACCTGGCTGACCTGTGGAGCCCTCGGGTGGTAGCCGGAACGATGTGTGGTGTGTCCGTGTGACGGGCCGGTTTTTCACAACATACCTACCCCTGACCGAGACGGGTGTGTCAGTGGAGACCGGAGTGACCAGAGAGGTGCT
>JARFNZ010121296.1:0-12255 GCA_031763405.1 Balanus nubilus | reverse complement strand
GTCTCGTCCCGTCTCGTCCCGTCTCGTCCCGTCTCGTCCCGTCCCGACTCGTCCCGTCCCGTCCCGACTCGTCCCGTCTCGTCCCGTCTCGTCCCGTCTCGCCCCGTCTCGTCCCGTCTCGTCCCGTCCCGTCTCGTCCCGTCCCGTCTCGTCCCGTCTCGTCCGTCTCGTCCCGTCTCGTCCCGTCTCGGACGTCGCAGGAGGGCGGTATCGTGTCGGTCGCCCCGTGGTATCACGCCAACACGAGACGGCGGTCGGTCGCCAGCCGTCAGACTTTGAAGGCGCATTCCATGGCAGGGATGCCGTCGGCTGCCACCTGGCTGGTGCCCAGGGTAGGCGGTAATTTGGACCGTATGGAGCAGGCCCCGCGATCGGGAGCGCGGACTTTAAATACCTGTTCTCTGTTAATTTTATGTGATGGGCGACAGTCTATACGCCCATGAGAATGTTGGTTGCCCCAGATTTGGTGGTGAGAACGGTTTAGACCTCAGCCGAACAAATATGAGCGTTTATATTCTGAAAAGCTTCTGCAAAAAGGCTTCGATGTAAGAGTTGGGCATCAACCGTATGCAGAACTAGACACTTCGTACTTTAATTGTAGGGTGTTAGGTCTTACCAGCACGGCAAATGCAAAGATCCTTAGCACATGCGCTCTGCCTATCATTTTGATGGCCGAGTGTGACCAGAACAAATGCGTAAAGCCTCATGCAGTGCTTTTACATGATTGTTTTTCACGTTAACACACTCATCGTGCCTGACCATTTAGCCTTTGAAGATAGAGCAGCAATTGGTCGGGCAAAGGTCACGATGCAAAATGCATTTCCTCGCTGAGCATGGGAACGTTCCTGGAACATGACCTTTCACAATGTCTAACTCCTGCGGTCTAGTTCGAGGGATGCATACGTTCACACACGTGTTGGATATAGAAAGTATGTATTGTTACCGCAAGACACTGTTTATTTTTCTCGCAAAAACTTATGACGCACTGCATTCAAGAAGTTGGCAAACAGGTGGGCTACACGAATGATGAAATTAAATACAGCGAAACGATTGCCATTCATTCTGGAATACAAATTGTAACATTTTAAAGTACTGCCTGATTTTAACATAAAGGTATTCCTTCTTGTCCTTAGTGACTGTACAAGGAGCACGTTCAGCCAGCATTTACGGTGTGCTCATTACGTATGCCCTTGTATAGCTCTCTGTCGGACAAAATGAGGGGCTCTGTAATGTACTGCATTAGCTGAAATACCAGCCTGGGTGCCGGCTAATAAGATGTGGTATTCTGCGGGAGAGTGATATGCATGTTTGCTATGATCATGGTAATAAAAAGGCCACGGGGAACTTATCGAAAATACATGCATCATTTTTCAGTTTAGCACGCCATCGAGTAAATTCACTTTGCCCTGCTAAACCGTCGAACAAAATGAGACTCGGCAAACTGAGCTGCAGTAAACGGTAAGCAGTAAACTTTACTCTTCATCCTTTGCATTTTTCGTAAAACAAGTTTGTATAGATAAAAATGCATGGAGTGTCTGCAGCTAATAATGTGCTATCGATGCTGCGTTGGGCATACTGAGTATGCTTTTCTGATCGAACCCTGCAATTGCACGCAGCTTAATTCCTGTGCATGCTCATATATTACATTATTGCACATGATGACAGGCAATAAGACTTTATCCTTGCATAAATCAGGTCCGAACATTTCGAGTGTATGAGTTGCCGAGATCAAAGCCCTTCGCTTAGCTGAGGCGTTTGCGTGAACTTGCATATTTACCATTCGATGACGCAATTCCTGCTCATCGTAGAATAAAGAGTCGAAACTGGATATGCCTCAAAGATTTGAAACGATCCTCTCATACCAATGACGTCATCTAAATACCTTCGCTACCGCTCACCGCAGATCAACACAGTCAAGTACAAATCAATAACACGGATCACATGATCCTCCCATGGGTAACATCGGTGCCTTGCTCCATTGATTCACCATCATGTGCCTTATTCCATTATTTCGACGAAAAATCGACTTCCGAGCAGTTGCCCTTGATTTCCATGAGATGCACTTCCCAATCCACAATACATCGTGCGGTGTATGTATGCATGCACCTATGCCCCGGACGGCATGTAATATGTGCACCTGCACCGGCCAGTATGTGCACCTGATGCACTTGACAACCCGCTCCGGCCCTGCCGTTTTTCTGCTCGGCCGGCGGAACATTACCGTGGCCGGTGCTTTGCCCGTGTTTTCCGTGAACAGCGAGCCCATTCCGTATTCAAACAGGGGGCCGGCGCGGCCAACACACAAGTCAATCACCGCTAATGACCAGGTGGGCTCAGGTGGAGCGGCGCGGGGCATCGTAGCCGCTGTGTACGGCCAGCGACGCGGCCCCGTCTCCGCCATGCTGGCTCTTCGCCGGCTCCACTTGCCCCGCACTGATCCCAGTCCTACACCGCCCCGCACCGGCCAGGGACGCCGTCCCCCCCGTATTACCCCCATCATCAATTACCGCGGCCCGGCCCAGCTCTATCATTTCTGCGCGGGGCCCCGGCGCCGGCACCGCAGCCGCCCGGGGTCAGGCGGGGTCAGCGCGTGGTCCCGCCCACTTCCTGTCACGGTGCTCCGGCCGGAGGATAGGGGGAGGGGAAGAGGGGGGAGAGGGAGGGGCGGCCTGGCAACGGCACAGGAGACAACCTAGGATCGTGCTTAGCGCCCTTAGGGCAAATCAGAAATAGAGGAGCGAGGAGCAAGTTGAGAACAACTGATGTGACGATGCACATGATATGGGGAGTTGGGATAAGCTGTCTTCAATTGTATAGTCATGGAAGATAAAATATGCCTAACTATCAGAAAAGGGTAATGCATGGATGGGGATTGAGGACAGTGCGTTCTATCTAGAGGACACTCAAAATCTAGGGAACTTATATTTGGAGTTTGGAAAGTGCTCTGGATATGTGAAAATCATTGCGATTTAGGCCGGACACTATAGACCATTGAAGAAAATGCTGCGTCATGGAATCCAGCGAGCTAATCATTAGTCCTTCATACGAACCTTGGCATCGTTTAAATGACTTTACAAACCAGACATTGTTGTAGCTTATTGCTCAGGTCATCAACAACAATTTGTCATTTTCTTGTCATTGCTAATGATGTGAAAATTATGTTACTATGAACCGCTCATGGCATCAAAACCATTTGAATTACACTAAGACGTAAATGACTAGGTGCACGCAAGCATTTCTTACTGAAACGTTGGACAAAATGCATTACCATTATCATCTACCCGACACTGTTCTTTCGTTCGCCCCCCCCCCAAACAAATTAAAATGTTCAATTTACCTGTGGCATTTTCCTACCATTCACACAAATTTAATGTTTCAGTTTCTGAACCTTTGACAAGATAGAAAATATACAGTCAAATTTATGAATTGATTTATAATACATCTACTAAGCCAAAGAAGTTCTTAAGGAAAATGAGTGCTTTGTAACATTTCCTTAGTTTCACACCAACGGTAATTGTTTAAAAAAACGTTATATAGCCGATGTATTACATTGTTTGTCAACATCACCACCTTAAGAAACTCAACATTCGTCACGCGCGACGTCGCGTCACGCCGAGCGTGTGACGCCCCGCGTCACGGCTGGCCGCGTGACTGGCACGCGGAGCGGCATCGCGTCACGTCACGTCGCCGCGTCACGTCACGTCACGCCGCCGTGTCACATGACGCCGCGCTATGGACGGCTGCTGACGCGGCAGTCGTGTGAGCCACGGCGCCTCGACTCGCCGCCTTGTCGCGCCACATTGTTCCCTCTCACTAACGGCAGCTACCTGTGATCGGCCGATCCCCTCTCACTAACGGCAGCTACCTGTGATCGGCCGATCCCCTCTCACTAACGGCAGCTACCTGTGATCGGCCAATCCCCTCTCACTAACGGCAGCTACCTGTGATCAGCCGATCACGCTTTGTCCGTGGACAGATCACCGAAACCGACCGACGCACGCGCCGCCACCGCCGCGCGCGGCAAAAACGACGCGCCGACGCGCCACCAAAGCGCGCCGCTTTCGCCGGCGGCGGCGGTGGCGGCGCAGCGCAATGAGGGGCACCGCGGGAATGTGTTTACCTCGTCGACGCTGCGTATTTATTGTGTATCATTGTCCGTCCTGAAGGAGTGTAATCTGGCCAAACAAAAATGGCCACTGTCGACAACGAGACGTTTGACGGGACCGCTGATGACCCGGGTAAAAAGAGCGACGTTTTTGTATCACCGATGGTTAGTTGGGAGGGTGCTTTGTTCTCTCAGAGGGGTGAGCTGCCTATAAAGCAATGACGTTTGCACTGAACTGGTTTGGAGCGCAGCCGAGCCGGCTTAATTTGTTTATTCCATGCGCCTGATTGGCCTGTGTAAAAGCGTTACCGCGGCTTGGGGCCGTTAAGACACAAGCGATCGTATTCTTGCATTCTTTCGCACATGAATGGCTAAATTACGGCGATTATCACAGGGCGATGGACACTTTCGCCCATCGCTCGTGCTTTTGTGACGTTTTCTCAGCCGCTCGGGGCCGGCGGCGAGCACCGAAGTAAAAGTCGCACCACAGCCGCACGAGGAACGGTGATTATCGCTTAAAGACACAGTTTACGCTGCACATTAATCATCGCTGGTTTACAGGGGATGGTGGCAGCCTCAGAAAGTTCTTCCTGTCACTAACGACGGCACCAGACGGCCGACAAAGCAACGCTTAAATCTGAGCAGCACGTACATTTGTGATTCCACAACATTGAAGATCATCACCAGACCCGTAAACGTAGTTTGGATCCCCTACACCACCCAACCTTCATTCCTCTTTCCCACAGCCACCCACAGGGCCTCCTTGCACTGTCCCCAGCCATAAACTTCGGGGTCAGCCGGCTGTGGAGAGCTCGAAAGGCACATACAACGTCGTCACCATTGTGCGGCCGGCCAACTCCAGCGGCGGACGGCTGGTGAACGTCGCTCGTAGCACGACACGACACGACACGACACGACACGACACGACACGACACGACACGGCACGACACGGCACGACACGACACGACCTCAATGAAGCGTCCTGCGGCGCCGGGTAGGGCGGTGCCAGATACACACAGGTGCCGTCTGACGTCAGAGGTCGCGCGGGGAGGGTGTAAACCGCTCATCCCGGCAGCCAGCCGACGTCTGCACTGTGCACCGGGGAGTGTGCACGGTACAGGATGCTGTGTGCACAGGACAGGGTGCAATGTGCACAAGACAAGATGCAATATGCACGGTAAGCCCGCCCATGTGGCTGTGCGATTTGCACTGTTCACGGCTGGCGACGCAGCGCACTGTAGTTGAAACTGTCTTTGGCAAATGAGTCATCGACGGGGTTCGTGCTCAATGGTTATTTGTTGTCATGTGTGGAATGGCTGTTACTATGTTTATTTTTTACTACACCTCTGCATTTAGATTGAAATAAGTGGTGGTGATCTAAAAATAAGTGCATATAAATAAACAAATACATTGGCATTTGCATCAACAATTGCATGCAATGATTGCAAAGAGCTGCCTTGTAATCGTGCTCTGATGCTGTACTTTATGATGTATCTGTCTATAATGTGCACCTTATGCTATTTACGATATGATTGATACAACTTGTATCAGAGCATCAGCAGTAACATATAATTATATTATGCACTTCGAATCAGGTATAGTAAATGAACCATACCGATGCATTGTCAGAGATAAACAAAGTTAGAACAGAAACAAATTATCACCTGTATCCGTTACTTCTGAAATAAACATTGACACAATAGATATGTTAAAGAAACAAGGTACCGACACACTCACATGGTGTACCCGTGTAAAAATACCATCTGGTACTCGTAGTGCTTAGTGTGCTTTAGTATTTATGCAGTGCTTTAAAACACCGTCTGGTACCTACACAGAGTAGGTACCAGGCGTGAATCGAAAAAAAACAATTTCGTCACTGATAACTATCAGTACTGACGAAGTTGACCAATGAATGAGCTGAAATAGCTTCCAGTGCCGCCATAGTCCATCATAAGGGAGCGTCTCTGTCTGACATCAACAGCATAAATGATCACCGCCAGACGGAGTAGGAAGTGGAACACAGGACACTGACTGCAGGTACGAACAAAACTCAAGTACCACATGATGCAACATCCATTGGATAATAATAACACCTGCTGGACCTCGTCTCGCCCGGTGCCGGGGTGTCTGGTGAGCCCATCGGCCCTGACCTGGCCGCGGGTGACTCTCAGCCGCCATCTGGGGCGCGATACGTGCACCCTAATCGGCGGTGATCCATTAGAAACTGCGACGTATTTAATTAAGGGACTGGCGCCAGTGCAGGACCGGCGCGTCGAACAACTTTAGCTGGCTGACGGTATGGTATGATGTCGGAATGTGTCGGGATGTGGATGCGTGATAGAGAGATGCGGGATAATCATAAGTATTAACGGCCGACAGATCTTTCCGATGTAAATTAGCCAATGAGTTTCGCAGTGTCAGGGGAGTATAATTAAAGCCAGCTGTGGGTGTATTCGCCATGATGGATAATTCAGAGTGCGTTATTTAAATGTCATGATTTACGAACGATATCGTGTCGTCGAAAAGGAATACATACACGCTTAGGAATTAGGTAGGTACATTGTACCTACACTTGTTGTCGTAAGTGCATATCTGATAACAACCACAAACTGTGCATAATGTTTTTTTTTACATTTCAAATATTCTGAGTTCCATAGGTATGTATTTAACATTTCGGGTTCGCTGGTGGAACATTAATCTAAACCCAATTTACAGACGCCTATGCCGCAGCTTTCGTAAGGTATTCACATCACAACCAGACGAAGACCATTCATTTGCCAGTAGCAGTGCGCAAACCTGCAATTTTCCGAGCCAGAGAAAGCAGTTCTATGAACCTGGTACCGCCCCAGTCATACCTTATTCGAACGCAAATCAGCACAGCGGCCAGTACCATCGAATTTTATTATCGTTCATCCTCATAGAGAGGCAAGAACTAAAGCCACTTTATTTTTTACGGTGCAAGGAGCATCTCAGCTCCTGCAATATCGCCTTTGATGGAAACATTACCGTTAACAGGTCCGCCGGTGCGACTGGTAACCCGTGTCCGAAAAGGCGCCACTCACCGCTCGGCCGAGAGCACCGCCATTTAATGACTACGGAGTAAATGGAAGATAAATGCCCTCCATTGGCTCAGAAGTGCATAAGGAACGGCTCGGCTATGCGATGAGCATACGAATAGCGCTATCGCGTGACCAACTCGCCTTACATAAAATCGCCGTCTGGTGGCAGAAGTCGGCCCGGTGCCGCGCGGGGAGTTTGCATGCCGGTAACCCAGACTCATGCAAATCGGCGCCCATTACCGCTCGGTTTATGGAAGGGTAGATAATTGTACGATATCTGCGCTCATCCTTTGTTCCAGGACAGCCGGATAGAGCCGCGGTGACGTCATCCGTCGCCGTCTCTAATCAGCCAATCAAAAGCCAGCTGGGCCGCGAGCGCCCTCCTACGAGAGGCTGCGTGACAGCATGAAGCTGCGTCGGGACAGCTGCTGCCATCTAGGAGCAAATCTTGGAACTACGCAGGCCTTAGCGGCCGGGTGCATCTCGCTTGAGCCGGGGGCTGGAGGGCCGCTTAGAGGTGTGGTGTGAATGCTTCAACTCGCTTATTCCTGTGTAAACTTTGCATTAGCTGCAGTCGTGGCAATCAGCGTAATAAATTTCAACAGAAGGGATCGAGAGATAAGGAGTGGGTCATTAAATGAATGAGCGAGATCATAATTGCTGTAATTGTTGTGCGTACGCGCAGCTGTTAAAACAAAACAGAAGCTAAAAGCCGATTTATCACGCAAGATAGGGATGCAATTATTACCCCTACTCCAATCGATAAAGTTAAGCCAACATAAGGGCAATTCAAAAGTCAGTTTTTCAGGTCCTATTTGGTTTCGGACACAAAGGTTGCTGATTAAGTTACTGAACGTCCGACCGATTATGCAATGTTCCCAAATAGTTCACGTTTTTTAATTGAATTCAAAGGTATGTAGAAATGCCAGTCAGCTTTAAAAAAAATGGTCTCTCTTAACCTAATGAGTAGTGATGTTCAGGGGCGGCGCCACGGATTTTGTCTGGCGGGACCCGTGGACGGAGCTTTCCGGGGGCCTCCCAGCAAAGGTGCCTCCTAGCAAGGGACCTCCTAGCTTATACCCCCAAAATGCAAACTTTTCTCGGATTTCGGCCACTTCATTTTGAAACTCAGGTAAAAATAAGCCAAACGTTGAAAAATGGGAAAATTAACTAATATGCGTTGGCTAAAGGGCAGCCTCCAGAAAACTACTCGGGGCAACTACCCAAGTTGCGCTGCCCCTAGGAGGGGCAAACAGATATGTTTGCCCCCTGCTCGACGACAGGGGGAGCTGCCCTTCTGCACCCTCCCCCGGTGGCGCCGCCCTGGTATTGTTATACTTTTCTGCATTTTACCACGTCATATGCCTGCATTATTATTACGCATTAGGTGCGTTATTGTACATTATTACGAACTCCAAAGATTCTATTCTATAGCCAAGAATATGTGAAACTAAAAGAATGTATTATTTATCAATGAGGTTAATGACTGGTCGTTACGTTAGGTATGTCAGCTGTCACCCATGTACGTACATTAGTTTGGACCAAAAATATAATGAAGATTTGTTAGCAATAGATGGAAACGCCACAAATCTAATAATATAGGTGTAGCCTCATCTGTACGTAGGTAAGTGACTCATTCATATATGCCTGGCAGTATAAGTGTTTCACAGAAATGATACAATCTAGTATTTGAATAAGCAAAATTTTGTGTCTTTTAAATATCAGTGGCGATATGCACAATAGGTAGGCAATATGCTTGTTTTTTTTGTCGAAGGAAATACATGTAAACGGATCCAAACAAAAAATCGTCAATTATTGATATTACTTACAATATACATTTGTGAAGTATGACTGCATTTGTGGCGTAGAAGCGTGCATCTAAAGACTCTGAGAAGTTATGAGCGTTTAAGCATAATTAATGAGCCTGCTGGACAACGCGATAGCTACGAAGCTATGAGCTGTTAAACATGCAACGATTCTGGGTCGGACAATATAATCCAAAGATACAATCTAGTTCGATACCTCTAATAAAACGCGGTTCACAGTCATGCACTACATAGCGTTGTACTAACATTTTATGTTTATTCCCAGAATGTTGGCAGTAATGTGCGTTGTAGCGCGGAGAATCGCCGGTCCTTAACCGCCAGAACGTTTCAACTGCAAGTAACCAGATGCTTAGATGACAGGTGTCATTTTTAAGCGGAAAACTTTTCCAACTTGTGGTAAGTTCTGTGAAGGAGCACTTGAGGCTGAAGTTAGTTTCACTTTTGGATTGGTTCATTTGCATGAAAACAATCGCCGTGCCTGCGAATCCTGGTGCGGATGCACATTACATTGGTCCAAGCGCAAGATATACAGCATGTATATATTCTCACAGTATTGATATTCACTCCAGTTCACACCACATAATAAATGGAGTGATTACAATGAATGCAATGTCGACAAAAATATAGTCAGATGCATGACTAACATCTATTTTAGCTCAACAGCAGTGCCCATTTTCACCGTCCATCGGCAGCTTCCATCCGCAGTGGTGATGGAGTCACGCTCCTTCCCGAGTGCTGGCGTCCGCCAACGATTGGGTTGTTTCCAGGACAACCGTATCCAAACTCACACCACTCCTTTTCAAAAGTTGGCCTGATAACGCAAATCTTTACATAAATCAGAACATACGCCCAGAGTTAGAAATGGTTGAAGCTCTTGCGTCAAATGATGAATCCTGTGACATTTTTCTCTCTCGTATCCTTATTTTATGCATTTCTTTTCTAAAAATGGCTTTATGTTGTTCTGATCCAGATTCAAACATGGCCTCGTCGAACAATCAATTCGACACCGTCCTATTCCTTAGCGCTGCCCGAAGCGTTCCCTTCTGGCAGCGCCAGGTCCATCAGGAGCAGTGGACGAACGGCGGCCCAGAAAATCAGCGAGTAAACACCAGTGACGCCGCCGACCGTATAATCTGACCTGACCCAGCCGCGGTCAGTCAGCCTGCCTCCACCCTGCCTCTTCCCGGCCGAGGCTGCACCTGTAATAATCGGTCACCGGCGGTCTCATTAGCTGAGCACGCGCCGGCCGCGCGGGCCGCGTCCGCTCGCGCCGCGCGGCCTCCACCCATTACCCGTGCCCGTGTAACTCATACCCTCGCACCCTAATTACCCGCGCTTTAATAATGAGCCGCGATCGAACGGATACGATGCCGGACCGCGGCGGTCGGCCGCCGCGGTGCGGTACGGCGCAGGGCGGTGCGACGAGCGCCGAGAGAAAGCCGACGCGCACGTGCCGTAAAAAAGACGCGTCGGTAACCGGAGAGAGAGCGGCGCGCGGCCGTCCGACAGGTCATTACTGGAGCGGCGGCGGCCGACGGCTGGCTCATCAGCGCCGGTGACCTGGGACGGACGTAGGACGCCGTCCTCCTGTCGGATACCACGGTACGGCACCGCCATCCGCAGTAGCGCAGCTGAGACCAACCACAGCTCTGCATGGATCCGGCACTGGCCCAACACATGGGCCTCTCACAGGCACAGAAGCGGCCCAGCAAGTTCAGCACGAACCTACTGGCATCGCGAGAGCAGACGCTTAGCGACGGAGTAGCAACGACCCAGCATCGGCCCGGCTACGCCCAACACCACCCAGCGCAGCATGCAGCCACTGCTCGGTACCGACCCAACCGTGGTGCAGCCTCCCCGTAGAGGCCAGCATAGCCGCGCTAATTGTCAGGGGTTCGGCAGAAAAACTGCAGCCCGATTTCTCAGATAATTATGCCGTGATTTGAGATCAGTGAGTGATGCGTCTCATAAACGATCACGTGCAGCAGAACGCAGCAGCGTTGGTGTCGATCCACGGGAACCCTTTGATGAATTGGGAGATGCTGCCGAAAGTTTTTCCTTAAGGCGTAAAAATCGATATTTAAAAACCCAATATACAATGTCCGATGTTGACTGACAACATTGTATCGTCCAGAGCTCTATTAAATCTTACAGAAAATTAAGCCGATTTCCCATCCCGCTTGCAGTGGTGTTAGCCTACTGCACCCTAATTGAAATCACCCGCGCGCGGCTGGTCCGCGGCGCACAAGTGTGTTGCGGGTCAGTCTATCACTAACGGAGACTGCAGCGCACCGAGTCTGCGTGAAGACTAGCACCAGCCAGCGCCCGCGGCCACCACCGCCACAGCCGCGCCGCCGCCGCCGCAGCCCCGCCGCCATCGCCGCGCCGTGATAAATGCGGCGATCACGCCGCCCTTTGATCGATGACGCAAATTTAACCGTCGCACCGGAATGCAGCGTAAATATCGGAGCGATCCTCGGAGGCAGCCACCAGCAGCTGACTCTTCCGTCGCGAATGCTGATCCAGACTCACGCGCGGCTGCGCTCACATCATCCTCCGCTTCATCGTCGTGCAGAAATTCACAATACCATCTTCTAAACGCCATCCCAAATGCAAATCAACGAATCAATTAGCAATATTTTAAATGTGGGCACTTTGATTGCAGTAATTACGACGAATAAATAGCCGTGTCGGCGGCGGGCCTGGGGCGGGCCGCGTGAGCCGCGCCAGCTTCTGCTGGGGAATGCCATGACCGGCACAAGCCGGACTGGCAGACCGAGTGGTGCCTGCTCGGCCACGGGCGCTGCCACCGGCTGGCACGACCTCTCACTGACGCCCAGTCGGTGCTGACAGAAGAAGCGAGCCGAGGGTGATGAGAAGATGAAGAGTCGTCGCTCGCGTGTGGCGCGGGTGACAAAGCAGCGCGACGGCCGACGGCAGCTCGGTGCTTGCTGCGTCGTGGAAGTTCTCTGGTAACCTCAGGCACATGATTCAGCTTCGCGAGGGCTCCTGGGGAGCCTGTCGGGGCACAGCGGGCGATGAGGAGAGCAGAAGAGCCGCCGCGGTGCTCGGCACGGTAAATTTAATCGGTTCGCAGTCTGCAGCTCCTGCTCTATTGCTGGACACAGTCGGTAGCGGCGCCCAGTGTCACGGAGTACTGTCAGGTGGCGGCGGCGGCGGCGGTGTCAGGTGGCGGCGGCGGCGGCGGTGTCAGGTGGTGGCGGCGGCGGCGGTGTCAGGTGGTGGCGGCGGCGGCGGTGTCAGG
>JARFNZ010121285.1:0-10920 GCA_031763405.1 Balanus nubilus | reverse complement strand
GATAACTCCCAGTGCGCAGGGGCGGGAGCGGGATAACTCCCAGTGCGCAGGGGCGGGAGCGGGATAACTCCCAGTGCGCAGGGGCGGGAGCGGGATAACTCCCAGTGCACGTCAGGCGGAGGAGAAACAAAAATATCCCGATCCGCACCGCCGGATAACCAAAAAACGACATGAATAGTGAACCGAAATTATCCTTATCAGCACACTCTTAATCTACTATGTCCTACTGGGTGGCCACACTGAATCTGAGCCGAGGCAGCAACTGGATCGAATCGACACGCCGACCGACTGTAAACCTTTCAGGTTTGAAATAGACCTGGCCACCGCGCGTGTACACATTGTGTACACCATGTTGCCCTTTATCTTCGCATCTAGCAAGGCACGGAAAGTTTTCCTGCGCAGGGATGCGAGGCTCGCTTACGAATAAGCCGTTCCCTTTCAGTTCCAGCCTGCGCGATATAATCGCGTCACGGATGCTACCCTCTCCGGACCTCACGAATCGCACAATGACTCGATTATTCGGGGCGGGCAGCCGATACGCACGATCTATGTCTCGTACCTCTATGTGTAGATCCGGGAAACAGTGGTTCAGGGTGCTTACCACCAGGTCGTTTATGTCCTCTCGTTCGTCTGCCCTTGAGCCGCCTCCGCACGGTTCGTTGGAAGGGTTCGGAAGGGTCAAACTAAGGGAGATACACCATTCGAAAGCTTAGCTCACGCTGAGTCCAACGCTGTACATTTTTCAAAAATCCATCGACGGCCTTTTTTTTAAAATCGACATTTTGGCGAAAATCTAATTATTTTCAGTTGGCCAGCGCTGTCGCGTAAATTGTAGCGTAAATGCTGACAAATTTCATTTTCAACGATTCGTCATGCTCTGCGCTACAATATCTCACATAATGCAAAACCGTGAGATAGTTTGTTTGGTTGCACGGCTGCATGAAAGCCGAGCGCTCCTGGTTTCGGCACTACGGCGCCCCCCCCGCCCGCGTCCCACTCGTAGAATCACCCTTCGCGACACGCGAGCTGCGCAGTGCCAGTGCCATACCCATAATTATCGTCGAGAGCACAAACAAAATGCCAGGCATGTTGTCTCTCAAATTATGTAGGTAGAAGTGCACCTTTCTGCCACAAGGCCATGTTTTTTATCGGCGATTCCCTTGAATTAAGTTAGAGTTTTAAGATCTATATAAAAAGTCCAGGAAGGACCATCACTTCGCATCAAATTTGGGAGGCGTCTCCCCTCCCCAGCTCCAGAGTTGAACTAAATTTTTTTTAAAACATTTTCTCCAAACATTTTTGAAACATACTCATCACCATCATGTCAGTTTGAAACGTTATTTTCAGCTTAAAATGTGAGCTGCGAAAGGCATTGTACGGTAATTTAGCGCTTTCTCTTTCGCTCTGTGTGCCCGATACTGCAAGGCTGGCTTTCGCCGCTGATGGGCGTGCCTATTCGCAGGTGTTCAGTGTCGCGGCTCCAGCGGACACGATCGGTCATGTCGGTCGCAGCCTGCAGCCACCGCGCCGGCCCTGGTGGCTCGTCACGGACGGGCAGCAGCGCGCTGCCGTCCACTACTGTCCGCGCTGCAGCTCCGGGCCGGCCCGGCAGTCCAGCCGGCGACACCCCCGCTGCTCCCAGGGTGCGCCACGCCAAATCGGCCGCCACCGCGCCAGCTGCGCGCAGTGGGCAGACAGAGTTAACGACTCGCGATTGAGCACACATTATGGTACACGTTCGCCACTTCGCGCTCGGAAGCTCATCGTGCGGGTGAGAAGGGGAAACCTTGCACGGGTTCATGGAAGCGCAGTGGAGCAGTGATAATGTTGTGTGTTTATGGTTGTTACGGATTACGCCGAACGACTGTGCTGCTGCATATTCTAATGTTGGGTGGCTACCTGTTGCGGGTCTTGTTTGGTGCTGTCACCTCGTGGAAGGGTCACGAGGTGGTAAGAACACGGTGGCGAAGAGATGTCGCAACTCCCCGGTGACGTAGGGTCTAGGGAAGTGAGTCCGGAGGTGGTCGGCCGCGTGGCGGCAATGGCGGTTCTGATTCGAACGAGGGCAGACTGCTATTCGTTTTCAGTTGTAATGCAACCTCCTGACGATTCGCCCCTAGTTGAGCAAGAGCTTCGATTTAAAAACGGAGGTGCTGCATGAGACGAGAGGAGGCCGTTGATACCAGATTTTAAGTCCTGGGTCACTTGGTGACTTCTAGCACTAGGCTAGGTAAATAACAAAAATACCACATTGCGTTTTTGCCGATAGATTGACTTCTAATCAAGCCAGAGTCGTTTCCTAAAACCAAGACGTTCCTTATGGTCAATAAAACTCGTTTTGATGCGTTTAAGGTCTCTGTCTCAGTTTTTACCTTTGTTCACTGTCAAAAGTCATTGGTTAGCTCGGGTCATCTGAGGTTCAGTCACCTCGCTTGACCTGTAATAGATCATGACCTTATATGAGCCCGTATTTGTGTAAAATTCATGCGAAATTCGAAATCGGCGCATCAAAATACCTTAACCCGCGTCGTGCCGGTGCTCGGTGACACCCGCCTCGTGCTATGAGGGGGAACTTTTCGACGCCCCCTCTAACACGGCTTCTAGTAAACGTAGAGCAAAACAAAAAAGGCCTTCGAAAGATTGTCAAAATTATTTCGATTCTACTTTCGCCATTTTTCCTCAGGTCAATATTAAGGTCACCATAGGTTTTTTACTTTTTAGGGATTTCCGCCATTATCCTGGGAACTGTGCTAGCAAGGAAGAAAGCAAACAAAGCAATAGAAAGTTCTTGAAACGCTCTTTTGCCAATATGTCGTCAGATTAGACCTCAGGTCAACAATTGAGGCTCAAGAGGTCATCAAAAGTCAAAATGCCAAAAATGGGAAAATGGAACCTTTTCTGGGAAAACGGTCATTCGCGAATAACTGATTTGTATTAAATGTACAACAGTTATTTTCACAACATCGTGTTTCTCTCGTCAATGCGCATCGAAACACATACATGATGACCTTAAAAGATCAATTTTAAATTCGACCTCGGATCAAGGTCACCTGGTTGGGTCATGTTGCATATGAGTCGATGCATCGTGACCAGACAAACGCATTGGTGCCATTTTCACGCTTCTATCTTACTTATGTCCAAAGTTATTGGCAAACAAGTGCGGGTGACCTCGGGTGGCCTCAGATGACCTTGAAATGGGTCAAGTATAAAAATTTGCACATGAGTCATCAATAATGGCCTAAGGAGACATGATGCTGAAATAATGGGACTGATCTGAAGGGTTTCCTCCGACATGGAGGGATTTGAATTTGTATAGATCCTAAAATTCTGAAATGGTCAATGTATGCAGTTATTCTTGTGCAGTGTGTGCTCTCCGCAAACTCCAGTGCATCCTCTGGAATGTATCCTGGTACCGGCAAGAACCCGGTTGTAATGGCTAAATGCATTATGATCCGTAAGTGATTGGCCGCCTCGGATCTCGGGGTATTTGAGGTATCAGCGGGACAGAGAAGGGATGAGACGAGATCGGGACTGAGGAGGAGAAGCGCCCACAGGTCGGAGAGGCGAGGACTGAGGAGGAGAAGCGCCCACAGGTCGGAGAGGCGGGGACTGAGGAGGAGAAGCGCCCACAGGTCGGAGAGGCGGGGACTGAGGAGGAGAAGCCCCCACAGGTCGGAGAGGCGGGGCGGGACGGACGACAGTGGGACGGCCGACAGCCGAGATGGCGCGGCGACGTGACCGTGCGCCCGGTAGCTCTTTTTTGGTCGGTAGTATATCTCGAAAAGCTTTTGGAATTTTAATATGATTTTTAGAGAACTTCTAAATCTCGTAATTTGCATGTTCGGTACACAAAAAATCACACCTGAGCAATGTCTTTTCTTGGTCGGGCATTCATGGCTTTCTCCTGAGTTGAGTCAGGGACCAGAGTGCAAATGAGTAAACATTGGGTCGATACAAAAACTATTTGCTCTACCACCTGAGACAGAGTTGAGTCAGAGTTTTTCGAAATGAGTCAGAATCGAGTCAGTCAGAAAAATCTGAGTCGAGCACAACCAGTATCAGAAAAGTGGTTTAGTGAAAAAGTTCGCAAAACAAATTTCCTCACCATCGGCAGAACAAATTTTTATCATGTGTAGACCAATTAGGCACGTAGCCAGGATTTCGCTCAGGGAACAACCACGACACATTTGCAGCTACCGGGGGGGGGCTTTTTTCCTGACTTCTATGATGATAGCAGCCTGAAAAATAATAATGCATGTTATTTTTTTGTCTATCTTCTCCCGCCATTCGGACTCACAGACTAAAAATAATTATTATTTACAGTCAAAGTTTTCATGGAATAAAATTTCAAAGTTCAGAAAAATGGACAAACAGGCCACTTTTCTGACACCGAGCACAACCCTGCCACACGTTGCAGTTTCTCCCGGTCCTATACATCCGTGAAGCGTTGCAGTCTCTGTAGGGATATTGATCTGCTGTGCGTTGCATTCTCCATTGACAGACGGCATGTGTTTAGCGTTGTAGAGCGGCGCGTGTCTCACGGCCCATATCAAGGTGAGCGGTGGACCGACTCGACTGGGCCGGAACTCATTTGGCCACAGAGGCGGCCCGCCGCCAGTTTCTCCGAAGTGTCGTCGCTCTGCGCTAACCACTATCTAGGGCACTGTCTCGGCGTTTTCTCCCGCAACTACAGTGTGTGTCGCCGCCGTAAGACGGCTCGCGGGCCACTAGCGCGCTCAGGCGGCCAGTTTGCCCACACGGTATGTCGCCCGACTGTGTACCTGCCGGCTGACCGACTCGGCTGACTCGGCTGACTCGACCGACTCGGCTGAGTGTCGGCAGTTAGTCGTCACGGGCGATATCGCGCTGCCAACCCGGTCCCGTCCCGCCGCGCTGACAGCCTGATTCCCACTGTGTCCGCGCCTGGTCGGTCCGAAGACTCGGATGACATGTTTACTGAGGGAGAGGGGGGGGGAGTGCCCTCCCAATGATGCACATTGCTCCTGCTGTGAACGGATTTGCTCCCCCTCCCCCCCCCCCCCACAGCGAAGAACCCAAGATCGATCGAAATTATTAAGTTCCTTTATATATATTATAGTAACTGTATATCTACACATCGCTCCTGTCGCTCGATATCCACTTTGTGTTATAATTTGACGCTCATTATGCTACCTTTGCTATTTCCAAGGTTTCCACAATATTCAGAGAGGCACAATATTCAGACTGAGGCGCGTTTCAGCGCTGGGGAGTATCAAGTGTCTCGTGGCTGGAAGTACGCATCTGAGAATCCACCAAAATATCTGAATAAAAAATGTTTGGAGTTCGAAAAATGTACCTACGTGAAGTGTGAAAACTGCCTAATAAAAAATAACATTTGCAGCTAAGTCACCGAGATGATAATATATTTGGCAATTAGCGTCTGCGTGAAAAAAATTGCTATTTTTCTCATGGCTCCCAGTCCAAAGTGCCTATCCGAGTCCCCGGGTCGGTCAGCGCGGCTCACTTCTGACCGCCGCCAGGTCTCGGCAGGTGAGGCCTCTCTGTGAACTCAGAATTAATCTATCTTTAATTTGCCGAATATTTTGAGCCATTGTGATAGCCTCCTGTTCCCTTGCCTGTTTGGCAATGCTTAGTCTCATATTCTATATAATGGCAGATTCGGCCCAACTTGTAAATAACCATTATACCATTATAGAGGCAGGTAGGACGGGCAAGTAACTATTGCAGACAGACAAGAAACCGACGACACTGAGCCTTTAGACCGAATATAAATATAGGTCCTCTGTGTAGGAAGACGAAACAGTACCTGGCCTCCCCTGACCTGGTCTCGCTTCACATGACCTGCTCTGACCTGAACGGGTCTCCCGACCTGACCTCCCCCGGCCTGACATCCCTGATCTGACCTTCCTGACCTGACCTCTTCTGACCTCCTGACCTGACCCGCCTGACCCCCTGACCCAGTCTCCCCTGGCCGTTCATTTCGCTGTCGACGACTGTGCAGGAGGCCTGACCTGACCTGACCTGCTGCCACGGTCACGGTCCAGCTGGTTCACGCTATGCATTGCAATGTAGCCGGCCGGGGGCGTTACTGGGCGGCCCGCCACCATCCCCATAGCCTGCGGGGCAGAGACGAGGCGTGCCCGACCGCCCCATGGCTCGGTTATGGGAGGCTGTATCGAGAGCCGGCCGTGCGTCAAACCAGCCAGCCGTGCAGTCTGGCCTCAATCAGGCCCGTCCGCGCCCGCCGGGCCAGTCTCGGAGCTACCAACGACGAATCTCAACTGATCATCTCTAACGGGCCTGTTTTCAACCTGCCGTAGACACAGCTATTACCTCGTAGTAACGGCTAACTAAATGTCCGGGATGGCTGTAACGTCATAGGCGTGACGTTTTTCGAGGTCAAACGAGGACACGCCATCAGGATTGACATTGGTATGCATAACTTGTGCTGTGTAGCTGTGAATCGATCAAAAGTCAATCGCAACAACCGAAAGTCGACGAGTTTGTTCGTATTTTCTGCTCAAACGTTTTCGCGCGGGCAGACAAAATATTGGGGCCGATTGAGACGTAGGTGGCACTGTTCAATGCAGCAAAGCGGAAAACTGATGCTAGTGCCGGCTTCGAGTTGGCCAGTGGCACGTGACACATGGCAAGTGGCGTGCAGTGGCACGTATCGCCGAGTGAATATCTGTTAAACAAATTGTTCATCTTTACAGGTCGAAAGAGGCCTGACATCAGGGTCCCACACTCGCAGGTAACGCGCATTTCACCCCTAATCTGAGGTGCAGGGGTTGTGACCCAGTGAAGTACGACCACCTCTTTAGGAGGTTAAAAGTTAAATTTATTTTCTCGTAGGGTTCTCTGGTTTCACGCATTTTAACTAGCTGCTTTAAACCTGATGTAGCGACTTGAGAGAGCTCAGCGAGTCCATTCCGAAACCCAAGCCAACGCCATTCAACGCGGCTTGTCTGGAGCTGCTCAGAAACTATTTGAACAGTATCACTGCTGATAAGACCAGGACAGCTTGTCATGTCTAAATGTTAACAAGGATGAGCCCATATTGATGGTCAGACTGATTTCCCTGCTCCTTCCTCTGAACGGAATAAAAAAACACTGTTTTTAGCGATGACTGGATTGATGTGCATTGTGTATTAAAGGGAATAGTCCACCTTGAAAAAATCGAGTGAGTGCGATAGAACGGCCCAACGAAATATGTACATATTGATTGTTATTTCAAATTGAAAAGTTTCGTTTCGCGTCAAGGTGTCGTCATGGCTCAGAAGACCAATCAAGCATTTAACCACAGGATTGTTCCAATTTTCATTGGTTTTCCAATAAACAATGATGGCAGCACTTGCTCTGAAAAAAAAAAACATCCGTTGAGGGGTTTCTCGCTAAGGTACCTGCATTATTTCTTACACCACAAACATTTTTCAGTATGGATATTGTTAGGCTGGTAACACACAGTGAGGACTTATGGACCACCCCACCAACATGGACAAAGTTTGGCCTCGTGTCAAAGCTCAGCATTAAGTCATCGGTAATTCTGTCAAATGCAATCATATTTAACACGGAAACAATAATGTCAATAATCCCGGCTGATAAAACATAACATAAAATAATAACATAACATAGCTGATAAAACGCTTCACGCCCTGTAAGTTTTCGCATTGCGCAGGTTCACCTTAACGTGTTTGAGTAAATTATCAATAACTTTGTCAATTGTTAACGGATTTTGAAACGGAAATTACCCAAAAAAATTATCGTGAAAAGACTCGTCGTTTGATAAGCAGCAACTCGTGGTAGCAGCAACACGTAGTATTAATAGACAACCGCCAATAATTAGGCTAAAGTTAGCCAAAATTCGGTTCACCATAACTGCAATTTTTTAATGACGTCAGCTTGCATCTGACAGAACCAAGGCCATCTGGAAAAACCAAAGCGATTTTAACATAAAACCTGCTCTTGAATTATAGATAGTTAGTTTTCAGATAAGCTGCCTTGTGCCATGGCGTTTCTATATGCAAGCTACAATTTTGTTATATCAGTTCAAAAACCCATGTTAAGGGTGGACACCATTTCACCCTTTAAAGGGAATGTAAGGGTTTTTTCCACTTTGTTGGAGTTATTGATGAATTTAGACGCAGGACAATAAATTATATAGTAAATTCAAGCCATTTTGCTATATCTTGTCTGTATGCAACATAACACATTCAGAAACTTAGGTTTGCGCTCCACGAGCACTTGTTTGCAAGATAGACTTTTTAGACCAGTATTTCTTCGAAACAAGTCGAACATAGTGGCTTATTTTCATAATATCCCCGGTTTTTACGCAAGATAAGAGACAAATGATATTCACGTAGATTGAAAATTTATTTACAAGCATACACAATCGCTTGGAATTTAAAAAGCTGCATTATTATTCCATTTTTTGGCTGCCGTACCTCAAAATTTTATCCCTCAAAAAAGTCTGAGAGATTGTTTACAGTTTGTACTCGTCTAACGACTTCTGCGTGTGTAATAGTGAAATAAAGATTACTATTTAGAAATAACATTCGAAAGAATAATCAAGAATTGAAATGACAAGCAAAAGTTGAAATAGGAAAACAAATATTTTGTCATTTGTGATGCAATCGTCGAAGTTACGGATTTAAATTATTAAAGTCATTTTCGAACATCTTGATGAGAGAAGGGCATTAGGACATAGTGCTGGACAAAACATAGGGTACTTACAATTTTCGTGTTGAAATTCTAGCTTAATTATAAAAGAGAATTAGGCAGTTTTTTCATAGAATATATCTTAAATATTAATCTTTAATATCCACACATGCATATACTTTTAGCTGACATTTTCAAAACCCTTACATTCCCTTTAATGGCATCTGGAATATACCAACAAATGTGCCTGAAGAGTAGCTTTGTGTTTTGGCTCTGATTTTCATTTGAATGAGTTTTACCAGGCGCTAAAATATATCTGAGTAATTTGACACTGAGGAAACCAAAACATGGTTTCGGGCTTTAACAAATTTTGGGCAAAGTGGACCACTGCTTATTCTCTTCACCCCATTTGATCAACACAATGCTAATTCATCATGTTCTACCCATCACATCATTGTTGTAATTGTTACTAATTACTATTTTCATCTTTACTTTTTCATTTATTTACTTAAAATGTTTTCTTTAATTTAATCATTCACATCTAATTTACAATAACTTACATCTTTTATTATTGCCATTTTTCCTAGTTATTTATATTTTTAAGTGAAAAATTATTGAAAATCATTGTTCATATTAATAAAATAACCCAACTGTCATACACATTTACCCCAAAAATACCACACCAAATGTTGGGACAAAGTGGACCAGCACTGGGTAAAGCAGATCACCCCTGGTCCTCTTTACCCCATTTCCAAATTTGACATTTAGACAAGAATTTTGGCCAACATGCCAAAAATAGTTATTGTAACTGACGCATTGACACCCATACAATTGCCCTTCCGAAGCACTGATATTTATATTTATACACAAGCCTAGCGGTAACCTCAATGTTTCCATAACACTAAAATTAGAAGAGAAATAAAAAAATACCATATTTTGTTCTGGAGTGGATACACACTCTGATAGCCAAGCCGCCACGGCCAGAAATGTGTCAACATGATGCACTCTCAGTGAGTATAATTGCATGTGGATAGCACCACTCATAAAATCAGGAGGGTGGGTGGTTTGCTTTGCCCCGATAGTCCGCTTTACCCCACTTTCCTGTACATGTAATTCCTCCCCCAATTAAAAAAGTTTTGTAACTGCTCATCAAAAAATAAAGAAACTGAGCTAAACAAGATGTCTCAGATAAAAAATAACAGTAGTACTTTCACACTATATTTAAAATGACAAACAATGTTAAAATTATGTATTAATTTGTATGTATTTCAAGTAAAATCATTGGCAGCACATTAATAACATAATCGATAGGTACACAATTTATGTGCTTACAATGATTTTACTTGAAACATATACACATTAATACAAAATTTTAACATTGTTTGGCATTTTAAAGATTTGTGAAGCTGAACTGTCAACATTTTCACACTATCAAAAAAAATATATGAACGCAAAACATTTTCCCGATTAACAATTAACTATGATGCATGAACACAAAACACACTTTTACATGGGTAAACAATTCGAAAATACGATAGTTGAATGATGGTGGACTGTTGCCACAATGCAGCGTAGTTACCGAGAGCGTCACCACGTCCCAAAGGTATTGGGATTGATAACCTACCTAAAATAAAACACAGCTTTCATCCACTCGCACCATCGCACAATTTATAGCGATTTATAACTACCCCCGTTCCCACCGCAAATTCGTTCACAAACGGATAACCAAGGGCTGTCAAAATAACCAGAAATATTTTGTAAGGTTGCATTCGATACATCTCCCGTTTGGTCCCATTACGTCATGAGTTTTGGCCAATGGAAAATACTGCCATCACCATTACGTCTTTAGACAAGTGGCACGATCGGCAACACGGCCGTTCCGCTCTGATAATGATTTCGCTCTCCGAAGAATCTGCCATACCTTCACAAATCACAATGCAACGGATTCGCTATCCGCCGACGATTCGCCCGATTCGTCGTGAATGTGACTCAGTCTGTGTGAACTCAGTCATGAGCGTGTTACCGATCGTGCCCAAGACCGTTGCCGCCAGTGTCGGATCCAGGATTTGCTCAAGGGGGGGGGGGGGGAGGCAGGAGAAAAAGGGCGCGTTGGGTTCCCCAAAAACTGAAGGAGCCGCTATCGAAGTTTTGGGTCAAAATGGACACTTCAGCTCAAAATACACGTTTCTCATGCCATAATACCCTAAAACCAGGGGCGTCGCCGACGGGGGGGTCGGGGGGGGGGGGTCGCGGCCCCCCCCC
>JARFNZ010121274.1:0-12257 GCA_031763405.1 Balanus nubilus | reverse complement strand
GGTGGCGGGGTGCGTGGTGGCTGGGTGAGTGGTGGCTGGGTGAGTGGTGGCTGGGTGAGTGGTGGCTGGGTGAGTGGTGGCTGGTGAGTGGTGGCTGGTGAGTGGTAGCTGGGTGAGTGGTGGCTGCTGGGGGGCGAGGGTTGAGTGGTAGACGGAGTGATAGCGCTACGTGTGGTAAAAAATAACGGTGACAGCAGCTGCTGCAGACGAGTGAGAAATTTTACTCTTTGTCGCGATTTTTGTTTCCAGTGTTGCGTTCACATTGTGTTCACCAAATACAACAATCGCTGCAATACAAACATATCAGAAACATGACATAAACATCACAATCGCCCCTGTTGCGCCCCTGTCCGGCAGGACTGGGCCGTAAGAACGTGTGGCGTCGCGGCCTGACGGAGACGCAGTGGTCCAAGCTGGACGGCGTCGAGCTGCCAGCCGAGACGCTGGCGCTGGCCGAGCTGGTGCCCGAGCTGCGCGGCCGGCTGGAGGCGCTGCGGCTTGAGGCGGCCGGCCGGCTGCACGGCGCCCAGCAGCAGCGGCTGCAGTGGGAGCTGGCCGTCTGGCGCCTGGAGCAGTGGCTGCAGCACACCGACCACAAGTTGGACGGCCTGCCACCGGCCGCCCGGCCCGACCTCTGGGACGACGTACAGAGTCGCCGCTTCAGGGTGAGCCGTGAGGGCAGACAGACCGCCCGGGGCGGTGGCCCGGGTAGCATTTGTGGGTGGGTGACGGGTGGTGCTCAAGCTGGTCTGCCATTGATGGGTTAGCTTGTTTGGACTTTGCTGCCATCACATAACACATTTTTTCTGCTGTTAGATATTTTTCAGGGTTTCTTTCATTCTCTGCAACGATTCATTCCGTTCATTCATTAATTCATTCCATTCATTGATTCCATTCATGGATTCCATTCATTTGATTCATTCCATGCATTCATTGGTAGTACTGCAGTCTGAGTTGCCCTCTCCTCTCCTCTCCGTCCCGCTCTCGGCTCCGTCAGAGGCTGGGCGTGGAGCTAGAGTCGCACACGGATCTCATGGTGTCTGTGTCGCTGACGGGCGAGCGGCTGGCGGCGGCCGCCGGGCCTGACGGCGCCGATATCAACAGTCGACTCGGGGCGCTACAGGCGCGCTGGGACAACGTCAGCGACCGCCTTCTAGAGCTACAGCGACACCGGCCCGCCCCCGCCCCCGCCCCCGCCCCCGCCGCCGCTGCTGGCGTCTGTGATGGAGACAAGGAGGATGAGGCGGATGGCCCAGTAAGAGACAATGTGGCAGGCAGGAGGTGTGACTGTGGTGGCCTACAGATGCGCCGCAGAGCTTGTGCGTGGCGACGAAATCGGTGATTGATGTGCTTGTCGCTACTCGTAACTGGTATTTTTCGGTGAGACACTTGTTCAGGCCCTCAGGGTGCTGAAGTGCAGCATTTATTCCTTTTTACTGTGTGCTGTTGCTCGCATGTTGGTTGATTAGACTGCGTTACATACCGCGCATATCGATCCGGTCCGATTGACCGGTGGCCTATGGCCATCGGCCAATGTCTGTGCCAACCCCTGCCTGAACTGACCACTGTCTGCTCCTCCCCAGGCGGTTGGCGACCGGCCGGGCGCGCTGAGCCGCACATTGCTCTCCATGCGGCGCGTGCTGCGCTTCTCGCTGCCGTTCCAGGCGCTGCTGCTGATGGCGCTGGCCGCGTTGGCGCTCTACCCGACTTGCGAACGCGGCACTGACTGCGACGCCGCCGTTAACAACTTCGCGGCCAGTCTGGAGACAATGCTGCTGTACCCGAACGGCGCGCCGCCCATATAACGCGACCAGACGAGACGAGAAAGACGAGATCGTACCGAGACGAGACGCGTCCGTGGGCGCGCTGCCTAGTCCGCACTCTTTACGCTTGGCTTGCTGGCAATATCGCTAGCCCGAGCCGCACTGCTTGAGTAGCGTTCGCGATTTGTTTGTTGTTGTTGTTGTTGTTGTCGTCATTCGCGTCCGGAAAGTGCCGTTTTTAGGTTGTTAGGCTTTTTAGATGTCAGACGGTATGAGCGCAGCTGTGCCGTGGCCGCGGTCGGTGCGGCCGGTACTGTGATGATGGAGCGCCGAACGGCACGGCCAGGCCTTGTACAAGCTTTTGACTGGCTCCGTCCCTCGCGGTGGAGCGGCGCTCCGCCGAGGCTACGTTTACTTACGGGTGCAGTTTTCGAAGGAGCTGACAGCGCTGTGATGCGGACCTCACGCACGATGGAATGGTTTCTGTGGTCTCGCAGTCGTTCGCCAATACAATACATGTTTGTATTACAATATGGGCGTGGTTTGCTCACCGACCACAGAGTGGAGCCGGTCGGCGATGAAGCTGTGATATGCAGGTTCACTCCAAGATGTCCCCTCTCGTGATATGCTCAGGTACTGGCCACCCAGTTTGATTTCCAGTATTGAATGAAGTTTAGCAGCGTCCCTCGGCGAAACTTTGCTACGGCGCCTACGGATGGCCCCTACCCCATACTTTCAAAGGAGTGTGGGGGTAGGGGCTTTCATATTTCATACTTTCCTTTGACAAGGGCATAGTCATCTTCCGGAGTTGAGAAGGGGGATGGACGAGACATTAACTCGATTCTCTTCCATTCCATGCAACGCTCATGTGTTTGATGGGATAACTCGGTAGCGACGTCCCTTCGTTTCGGTACAATTAAAAAGCACGCCTTTCATTCTTCGTCCTAACTGACCCCATCCCCAAATAAGCTCACCTGACATTCGGGAATTGACTCGGCGTAAAGTGGACTCGGATTCTGAGGATCTGTTGGTAATTACTGGTGATTACCCTCGGATCCCCGATCCCGCAAGGCGTTAAGTTTATCGATGGTGTAAACGAATAGGTCAGTAAGGCGAGATTAGTGACGTCAAGATGATACAGCCACGCAAATTCAAGAAAGCAAATCTATGCAATTCACATCTGGATTTTGGCTACCATCTGACGAGTATTGGCGAAGCCGTGAGAAATCAAGCGTTTTCATAAAGGCTTTTTAGCACAGCACAGCCGAGTTTCATAGACGGAGAAAAAGCAGGTTAGTCGGGTAATTCAAACAAATCCATCGTATCACCCAGGAGAGTTATGTATAACGCTACATACGGACTAACCAGCACCAACGCCCCATTGGCCCATGGTCATGACGTAGTGGGACCAAATAGGACGCATCTTGAATACAATAATGACGCCCCCTGAGGCGATTCGTATTTTCACGGTGGTTGATCACAGTGATATATATACTCTGGGTCACGGTGGGCGCCCTAAGTCTGAGCTATTGTACCAAAATATTATTTTTCCAGGCAATTTCAGGCAATTCTTAGGTTGAGCTACTCCTTAGTGCAGCATGATCCCTGTCAATTTGTCCGATCACAAACTGGATACCTGTAGAGGGTAATGAGCAAGAGGACTGAAGGCTGAAGCTGAGTTGGAGTAACAGCCAACAAGCCCTTCACATTCATTGTGAATTATTTTAAAAGAAGTTATTGAAAGGAAGATCATCAACATGAGCTCATCAACAAATTTGGGAGTGGAAGATGTGTTCAAATTTGCAGATGTCACAACTGAGGAGGGCGGATGGCTGGTGGTGAGCGCTGTTGATGAGCAATATTCAGATGTATCAACTGATGCTGTCTCATTTTCATCATCTATTGCTGCAAACTATGAGAAATTCATCACAGAAGGTGACTTGCAGGAGATTGAAGTTGAACTCTTCCCAGAAGATGTTGCGCGTGTACTTTTTTTGGCTGTGGATGACACGCCTGCTCTTGTGCTACAGAAGTGTGTTGTCAAGATGAGCCATAGCCAAAGCAGCCAAACAAAAATGGTTGACTCTTTCTCTGAATGGGCCCATGTCATTTCGGAGCATAGTTGGAAGCCTGTTTTTCTGGAAAGCTTGGCAGTTATTGGCCGCTTGGATATCCTTGACCAGTTGGGATGTGATGAGTCCGAGATAAGAAAACTTCAGAAGCCAGTCCATCTGTCATCTCTTAAGGTATGGTAAAGTGATGTAACCCTGGGCACCTAATGCTCCACTTGCCATGCATAATATCCCTGCTGAGAAGTGGAAGTGTTACCAAATTCTGTTCCACTTCAACTTCCATCTTTTGGGAGAAAACAGCATATGACTTGTGATAGCATTGTACGAAGGCAAGTGGGTGGGACCAACAAGCATTGTCATTCACTCGCATTATATCAGAGTGCGCATGCATTACCCTGAGGCTTGTTCTTATTGAGTGAAAAATAAATTAAATGTGAAACAAACATGGACACTCAATCGTGATTTTAACTTAATCACACTGTAATAAGCTTATTTCTATGTTCTTGTTATACTATTGACACTGCTGCCAATTCTGCTTGTGCCTGGTTGTGTTTGTGGCCATTTGTGGCCTGTTCAACTTAACAACTTTTATGTTATGTAAACACTTGCTCTATGTTTGTGCCCACTGAGAACTGGGCATAATGCATTAACCTTCCAGTCTTGTTGGCCCAGGGTGCATTTGCAAATTGCATGTAGGGCAATGCAACATAAGGGCAAGTCTTATGCCCATATAGAGGACAGGATTAGTATGATTCAGAGGAATATCTGGATTAGAGTCTAGTCACTTGACATTGCCTGAAAGAGTAGACGGAACTGCATAGAACTCACTTAGCTTAACTTTGTCTAGCATTGTTTTCTTGCCTGGTCCTCCTTGGTTAGCTTGAGCCAGCTTGGCTATGCCTTGCTAATAGCTATGCCTAGCTTAGCTGTCTAGGTCCTTATATGTCAAGCTGAGCTCTATCTTGCCTAGCTCTTTCCAGTCTAGCACTATCTAGCATTCTAGCCTAGTTCTGTCCAACTTAGCCCTGCCTAAGTTACCTAAGTTTAGGCTCTGTCTACCATCTGTTCAGTTCAGCTCCATCTAGCCTAACTGTGTAGCCCAGCTCTGTCTTACCTGGCTCAGACTAGCCTGGCTCTGTCGAGCATGCTCAGTTCTACCCTAGCTCTTCATTATAACTCTGCTTAGCTTCAATCCATCTAGCCCTGCCCTATCTATCTACCCCTCAATCTTTAGTTATCTGTCCAGCCTAGCTCCAAGTCCATCTCTGTGTGGTCTAGCTCTTGCTTGGTTTTGTCTAGCCTGGCTCTGTCTGATGCTAATTCTTTAATTTCATCAAGCCAAGTGCTATCTAACCCGACTATGCCCAGTCCAGTTCTGCCTAGCCAAACTATTACTATGAATCATGCATTGAAGCGATGCGTCTCACCGTCCCAGTGTCGCCGTTTTTTCATCGACTGCCTAAAATTGAATTTCACACATTGTGTGAAAGTCTTGACCTTGGGTCTCCTCAGGTCATGTCACCAGGTCAGGTCAAAGTACACACATGCAAAATTGCCACTTGGTGAGTTTTGGATGTGCCATGGACAGAGTTTTTTGGCAGGTGCATTTCAAACTTTCAGGATTTGATTAGGGCTCAGGTGGCCTATACCTATTACTTGTAGGTATATTTCATTTGTTTTACATTGGTGTCTGTACTCTAAGGTCCGGTCAATTTTGTGACCTCCCATTATAAGTCAATGGGCATAAATTCAAATCTGTCATATTCAATAGAAACGAATCGATTAGGCAATTCTTTCAGGATGGTGTCTCATTAGCCCATTATTGATGGTATCAATTGCAAATTTTGACCAGCTACCAGGTCATGTGAGGTTATCCCGGATCATGATCACTTCTTTGTCAATAACTCTTGATAAAGGAGAGATAGAAACTTGCGAAAGGCACCAATTGTTCGTCTCTTCAAGGCGCGTCGACTGATATGCAACATGAACTACAGGGTGTCCGGAAATTGTTTGCCCCTTCTTCAGTCACATTTAATTTTTAAATGAAAAATGCGCCGGTCTAACCGTATACCATCGATGAAACCCACGTATACTGTGCACATTCTAGCATCCCATCAGGCTTCCCAAATATCAGGCATGCCCAGCATCTCGTCCCTGAAGCTGCAACATCCTATCCACAGTCGTCTCACGTTTGGTCAGTCCTTCTGGGCGGTCGCCGACTCCTTTTTTGTCGAGCCTCCCTTTCGCATTGACGATGAGATATTTGACGGGCAACAGGTCAGAGTTGTTGTCATACCGTCTCTTCTTCTCCCAGAACCCCGAGGGCTCAATCAAAAAACATCTTTGAGTGTAGGCCGCGTGGTGAACTGGGACCCCACCGTGTTGCAAAATCGTCTCAGACATCAACAGCAGATATCCGAACGTCATTTGCGACACCTTCTGCCCTGGCGTTGCATTTGTCAAAATCGGCCGTTTAGGTCCGGAGATAAGTGGGTTTGAAAAAAAATACCCCCCCCCCCGCGCCAGTAAGTCGTGTTATGGATCTACCCTATTAAGGCACGGGTTAAACATTCAGAAGCTTTTAAACGCTGAGCGAGTACCAGCATGTAATAAATCTTCGGTCGACCCAACCATTACGAATGAAACGGAAGTATCCTTTATTTGCTTTTCAAAAATCATACGGACGATCTGAAATGGCTTGTGTCAAAATGTGGTACGAATATAAATTATAATCTTCTGTAAATGAATATCGGTAAAAATGGCGCGGCATGGTGTCTGAAACGCATAGTGACTGATATGTATTGAAATGATCTTCACGGACCTGACAACGTCAATCATTCCAGTTATAATTATCCTGTCAGCTGTTACTAGAATGCATTCTGTCTGTCTGTTGCAGGTTTCTCTGAACCGTGTGTGCTGCAGCTTGAAGCATAGAGAGACGGATGAGCTGATCCAGTACGTGTCGCAGAAGCATCTGGCGGGCCGTCGACCGACCAACTTCCCTGATGGAGTCATCATCAAGCAGCTGCTTGAACTGCACATCCTGTTCTGGATGCAAGAGGGCATTATGGACCTGATGAACTTGTCTGTGCTGGTCGAGGCGCTGGAGTCTATCGGTCGACCAGATCTGAGGAAAGTCCTGATCGGCGAGACTTCGCCTTGCTCTTCATCAATATCTCCCCCTGGCTCCTTGCCTGGCGAGCACAGCAAGGTGGTGACCCTGCCGTCCATGGCAGGAGTTCCTGCCTCCTTCATATACCCCAACGACAAAGGGGTATGCGTCATCTTCAACCAAGAGCAGTTCAAATGTTCGGTTCCTCAGTGCTCTCTCAAAATGCTGGATCACCACGGCCTGCGGCTTGGCTCGTCGCTTGACGCCCAAAATCTGCAGAAGGTCTTCAGCACCTTTCAGTGCCGCGCGAAAATCTTCACAGACTTGAAGGGCTTACAGATCAGATCATGTCTGAGCAACCTGGCTGTGGCTCACGACCTGGAGCGTTTTGACTTCCTGGTAGTGTGCTTCCTCTCGCACGGCGGTACCGACGACGGCCGCCAGTATATCTACAGCTCCGACTGCCAACTGCTCTACATCGACCAGCTCATCAGCTCGTTCGAGGGCGACAAATGTCGCGACATGCGCGGCAAGATGAAGATGATCATCACACAGTCGTGCCAGGGCTCGGGCATGTTGCATCCCCTTCAGGCGGACGGACCTTCGGAGTCCTTTGGCCATCGGTCGCCCGTCCCGGGCCCGTCGTCCTCATTGCGGCCGCCCGACGCCACCGCGCAGTCCGACTTTCTTTTTTGTCAGGCCACCACGCCGGGCTACAAGGCGTACCGCGACCCGCGGCGGGGCTCCTTCTACATCATCCGCCTGTGTCAGGTGCTCGAGAGCCGCGGTCACTTGGAGGAGGTGTCGCTCTGCATCAAGGACGTGCACAAGCTGCTGATTGAGCAGCCGATTAAGCTGGGCGACGAACCGTGTAGCATCCAGCCCCAGATGATTGACCGCACCCAGGGCAGGTTCCGCTTCAAGCGCAGCGCCGAGGCGGTGCCGCCGCAGTCCGGATAGGCGCCGGACCGAGACTTAGCCGGTGCCAGACCGCCGTGCTGCTGCTGTGAACTGGTGCTGTTCGACGGCCGCGTGGCTGACGGATGTGACGTACCCGTTGAACGGCCCGCGGCGGCGCCCGGCGGCAAGAGTGACGTGACCGAGTGGCATCGTGACGTGATACGGACTTCCGGCCAGAGACGAGAGACTTAGTCATGTAGTTAGTCAAGTAAGGGATCAACGTGATCTTCCTGTGGTTGCCTCTGTACAATCACAGCTGTGATAGGTACAACTATTTTGATAGGCAGTGTGCTTTTAGAGCCGATGATGCGAGCGTTTTCTACCACATGCCTCTGTTTAGATAAGCATATATGCGTCGTCTAGAATTCGGAAAATCCAGGTCGGCTGATTTCCTTCGACGCTGCATCTTAGGCTTACTAATCACGAATGTTTCGCGTGGGTACTTCCGATACGTGTAGTTTGGCTGATATTTTGATGTGGTTTACTTCGGGGTGTGCGAACTGTGGCTGTTCAGGAGCCTTATCGTCGTTGCGGTCCGGGATGTTACCGCTGTTGTCCCCACACCAGTCGCACCGGTCGTCTCGCCATGCTTATATAGTGAATCAATCATGTGACGCTCGCTTCCCCGCAGCTGCGACGGTGTATATCTTAGATATGCATGCCGTCCCGTCTGCAGATTTGACAAACATGTGATTTGTCTTTATATAGCCCCCTATCAGTGTTGCAGAATGCAGGATTATTGTTATGCGCCAAAGCTGTTTGTTATGCGCTAAAGCTAAAGCTATTTTGCCAAATTGAAATAAACGTTTTGTATACAATTTAGATAACTAGGGTAGTGGCTGCTCAGCTGTTGTAGGTCAGCGCAGTTTGCCCAACTAAGCCGCAGGTCTTCGAACGAGTATGCAGTGTTATTCGCTGCTCCACGAAAAGGTGATTGGGGTAGCTGAAATGTTACACCGGCCAGCCAAACCTGTACACACGAGTCTTCTGGCTCGAATATTTGTATTGGACACTAAGGTACAATACTCGTGAAGCGTGACGAAATATGCAAAGGTAGAGCTTGCAGTGAAATGTTGAATCACGTTTGACCGCGACGGAAATGTCACCTCTGAAATGACTCACTGGAATTGCGGAACATAACACCAAGCTGTTGCTTCACAATCATGACGTCAATATTCAGGAATACCGCCCAAGGCACTGGACTAATAGCCCTACCCACGCAACGCAGATTGGAAACAATCGTTCCCAGTCTCACAAGTCCGCGACTCAGTCTCACAAGTCCGCATGTTCCCCGCTCTATCTGCCTCCATTTCCTTCCCCGCCTGCCAGCCGGATGGCCGTTGCGTCACCAGTGGCCAACTACGCCGCGCGATAGCACTGCGCGTCATCACAACCCCCCCCCCCCCCGCCGCGGAGGGGGAACCGGCCGGTCAGTGGCCGGGCTCCACTGGGTCGGGCCGCGGAGTGTGCAGCACAATACTGCGCTGAATCGCCGCCATCCAGGCCCGCCTCGCCTCCTCTGTGTCGACCGACATACGGAAGGTGGTGTGATGTCCGGCCGCGCTGCCGACGCCGATCTTCGTCCGCTTCCAGGCGTTGATCGTTCGCCGGCCGCCAGTGGTGCCGGCCGGCACGTATAATTCGAAACAGTTGACCTTGTCGCGGTCGTTGACGATGCGGAGCTGCAGGTTTTCCAGCGGGACGGACCCGAGAGGTGCCCGGTCGTTGCGGTCCTGGAAGTAGAGGAGGCGGTTGTCTTGGAGGACAAACCAGCGACGTTTCCAAGTTTTGAAGCGACCTCCCTGCTTGTGAAGCCAGCCCTCGTGGCTCGGTCGGCTGGGCGTGTTGAGTGGTTCGTTCGGGACGCCCGCCGCGGTAGGGGTGCGCTCAGACCGCCCTGTAGTGCTCCGAGTCACGTGACGGTCACGTGACTGCGCGTCGTGAGGGCTCGCTCTTGCTGCCCTGACACGCCTCTGACCAGGGCCGTCCGAAGATGTGCTCAGCATCACTGCGTAATCACACACGTACGCCGAGTCGGACGGCTCAAACATGTCAGGGTTCAGTCGGCAGTACTCCTCAGCAAAGCAGCGCAAGATCCTCACCGCCGGCTCTCCGTCTTCGGGCAGCTGAAGCCGCTGCAGCAGCTTTGTCAGCGCCGGCACCAGCAGCAGCCCGGTCAGCTCTGCCTGGCGCACGTACGCCGCCAGCACGGCGCGGCTGAAGTCGCGCCGGCTGCTCAGGTACTGGCCGACGGCGGCGGCGTCGAGTGCCGTGCTGGAGCGGAGTAGCCGCGCCACCTGATCAGGGTCGTTCTGCAGCAGCCCGTGCTGGGTCAGGTAGGCGACGCCGATCGTCGGACTCGAGTTGAACTTGTGGCAGCCGGCAGCCAGCAGGCGCTGTCTTGCCAGGGTCATCGTGAGCGTCATCGCAGCACTCGCTGATGCTGATGTCCGTGGTCCCATTGGCGCCGCATGAAAGCTCCTGCTCGGTGCTAAGCTGGGCGGGCTGCGCGAGGTGTTGAAACGTTCAGGATGCAGAACATCGCGTCTTCCGCTCTGGAAGCCGGCTTCCCCCGGGTCCGGAGAGTCTAGGTGCTCCACGGCTGGGCGTAGTCTTGATCGGGGAGAGGCTTGATCTATTTGGCTGCGACCTGGCCAGAGATTTCTGGGTGAGATGACAGGAGGCCAGGTCAGTGCATGGCCCTGGAGCTGGCGCGGTGACTCCAGCTGGTGCGCAGGCGGGCTATGCTCGACAGACATTATATTCACGCTTCACGGCCAAAAGCACCAACAGAACGTGCCTTGTGCGCAAATTGACGTCTTGTAATTTCTGTAGATGGCTATTATTTTCCCGTCCACTTAAGGGTCACATCACAACGCAGTCTCTAGATATTCTCCGTTTTTATGCGGGCGCGCACAGTCACAATCTCACTCAATACCCGACCATACGTGCCATAGCACACTGCACTACGGCAAAACGCAACAATGTGAAGCAACGTCGGCGAAACGTTGGTCTCGTTGGTAGCACTGACGAGTATTCCGTATACCGAGCATTGTACGCTTTGTAAAGCGGACTGCACTGACCGGACGAGGTCCGATAAGACACAGTGGCGATCGCAGGGAAACAAGGCGGGCCCCAGGGGCACGCCTAGGCCCCAGGCCATAGTCAACGGCGTAGCGACTATACCGCAAATACCGCAAATGCGGTATGATCAGATCTCGGAAGCTAACTTCCAAATTTGCTGCCCATCGAACTCATATAATCCGTGAAGAGTTTTTGTATGCCGTAATGCCCGATCAGGATAATGTACTGCTCTGCTGGAAAATGTGATGTCTCTACGGGAGACTGTGCTGCCCATAACAGAGAGTTTGTTACCTCACCGGACATGAGCTGCCCCTACCGGAGAGTTGGCTGCCCTACCGGAAAATGAGCTGCCCCACCGGACAGTGTAATGCACCACCGGATAATGTGTTGCACTACCGGAGAATGTGCTGCCCTACCGGAGAATATGCTGCCCCTACCGGAGATTATGCTGCCCCTACCGGAGAAGGTAATGCCCTGCTGGAGAACGTGCTGCTCTTTTGGAGAATGTGCTGCCCTTACCGGAGAGTATGCTGCCCTACCGGAGACTATGTTGCCCTATTGGAGAATGTGCTGCCGTACTCGAGAAGTGCTGCCCTACTGGAGATTGTGCTGCCCTACTCTAGAGAATGTGCTGCTCCTAACGGAGAATGTGCTGCCCTACTGGAGAATGTGCTGTACCTACTGGAGAATGTGCTGCCCCTTCCAGAGAGTATGCTGCCCCTACCGGAAAATGTACTGTCTTACGAAAGAAAGTGCAGTGTGCTGCCGTACTCGAGAATGTGCTGCCCTACCGGAGAATGTGCTGCCCCTACCGGAGATTATGCTGCCCTACCGGAGAATATGTTGCCCTACTGGAGAATGTGCTTCCCTGTTAGAGAATGTGCTGCCTTGCCGGAGAGTATGCTGGCCCTACCGGAGAATGTGATGCCCTGCTGGCGAACGTGCTGCTCTTTTGGAGAATGTGCTGCCCTTACCGGAGAGTATGCTGCCCTACCGGACACTATGCTGCCCTATTGGAGAATGTGCTGTCGTATTGGAGATTGTGCTGCCCCTACCGTAGAGGATGCTGCCCTTCTGGAGAGTGTGCTTCCCTACTCGAGAATGTGCTACCCTACTGGAGATTGTGCTGCCCTACTCTAGAGAATGTGCTGCTCCTACCGGAGAATGTGCTGCCCTACTGGAGAATGTGCTGCGCCTACTGGAGAATGTGCTGCCCCTTCCAGAGAGTATGCTGCCCCTACCGGAAAATGTACTGCCTTACGGAAG
>JARFNZ010121242.1:0-12262 GCA_031763405.1 Balanus nubilus | reverse complement strand
TGTAATATCAATATTGTACCGTATTATACGATTATAATTGCTTTGATAAAATATGTATGCATCTGTGTCTGTCAGAACTTCGAAAATAATGTTTGAATGTTGTTATTGAATTATGAAAAGTAATTATCAGTGCTCTGTGCTACTTTAGGATGCCCGGAGAAAGTGAAGTAGCGTTCGGTGCAACACTGGTAGAAAACCAGCAAATTTCAGGAAAGTAAATAATTGAAATGTGTTTACAATGCGATTTATTAAGGGCATAACATCTCATTCTGCACAATGTACATGTACACTGTGTATATGACCTGAGACATAGGTATGTATAGTTATGTCTCAGGTCAGCCATTGGTGTAACGTGCAATGGCTTCCAAAATAAGCAATGTATGGCGTTGCTTGGAAATAATCGAGTTTGGAACATTTTCGACCGCACCCCCCACGGTAGCCGACTTGCAGACCCCCCTCCCCCGAAAAAAAATGAGTTCTGCATCCGCCAGTGACTGAAGGCTGTTTTGGCCGATTTTAGTGTTATTTTCAACTCAACAGTATGGATATTACCGTCGATATAACCGAACAATAAATGGTAGAAAACAGGGTATATTGAAAGACATGGTAAAAAAAAACATTTTCCCGGGCCAATGTATTACGTGCATGCATTTTTGCACGCATTCCGACCGTTTTCGGTCCACCAGGAGCAAAAACTTCTTAAGAAGCAAAAAACGCCCTGTACAATGGGCGTGCCTCTGTCTTCAACATTAGCCTTTCCTAATGCAAATGTCATATCGTCTAGATTGCTGGATTTGAATCTGTCTTCAACTTCGTGTGCAACACACACCATCAAAATTCACATCAATTTATTCATCCATAAATAGTTCCCTGCATACCTATCTATCATAAAGTCATAAAGTCATAAATTTCCAGTACAACGAAGAGCCTCATGGACCCGTACACAAGGTTGTACAGCACACGTCACATCACATACCTACATTGCCTCACAGGGCACACACTTGTGTTACACAAACAGGGAACATTAACACTATACCAATGGCATGTCCGTACAGGCACATTGCGAATAAATACAGCTTGCACATTATGACAAAGACGCTTCTCGGTATGCAATTACACCATTTTATCACATTCTTAGTGTTGTTCATCTCGGGATACATGTTTCCTACATTTACATTCGCAGAGTGCTTGAACATCCAGTCGTTCACACAAAATCACATGTAAAATACATATACATAGAGTTCAAATGAGCTTATTGAACATATACTTCCTCTTATGGCGCTTACAACGTATTCCACATGAGGGAGTAGATTGATAACGATTCGTCGAAAACATGTTTTACACCAAACAGAGATGCTGCATATGAGAGCGATGTTTAAAGAAACTTATTTTTAGCATGAAACATCATATCCCTGCACCCGCTACCTATTCCTCCCCCACTTTCCGACGATGGAGGCGATCCTGCTCGCCAGCTTATTGTGGATCTCAGGACTAATGGGAAGTCGCTCTGGTCGCTTGATCAAACTGTGCCTAGTCTCTATCTTCACCTCCCGCCGAGGAGGGTGATGACTTGCTGTTGTCACACCTCGAGATGGCGCTACTCCCGCTGTCCCCGGGTACGCAGGTCGAGGATTCTGTGAGGAGGGAGGCGACTCTGCCACTGGATATCCAGGTAGGGGTGTTTGTGCCGGCGAGTAGGACGACGGTGGCTGCTGCAAGAAGTTTGCAGCTCTTTGAAGTTGTCCTTGAGTATTTGTTTGATAAGGAGACTGCATTTGATAGGTTCCTGGCCAAGTAGACTGTACTTGAGGCATTGAAGGCCATTGGCTATGTGCTTGAGGACTCCACGTTTGAGATGGTTGTCCTTGAGGATTCCATGTTCGGGATGGTTGTCCTTGAGGATTTCCATTCCACGCAGTATAGTTTTGAGCATTCCATTGTTGTGGTGGTTGTCCTTGAGGGCTCGTTAACCATGCAGGCCGGCTCAGTTGATTTCCTTGCTGTGTTGGTTGCGGTTGCTGATTTCCTGGCCATGCTGGTTGTCCGATAACACCTCCTTGTTGTGTGGACTGGTCTTGTAAGGTGCCTGTGCTTGTAGGCTGCCCCTGTGGATCTACTTGTTGTTGCGGCTGCCATTGTGAATTTCCCGGCCACTGAGGTTGCAACTGTGGACTTGGTTGTTGCTGTAGATGCCCTTGGCGATTGTCTGCCCACTGATTCTGTCCCTGTAGAGTCAGATGTTGCGGTGGCTGTACTTCAAGGCTCGCTGGCCCTGCAGTCTGACCTTGAGGACGTTGAGGCGACTGTCCCTGAACAATTCCAGGCCACTGAGGTTGTACCTGGAACTGAACCTGTTGTGATGAATGTACTAGATGCTGAGGCCCTCCTTGCGATAAAGGAGGTTTTTGGAGACTTTCTGATGACTGGTGTGGACCTTGAAGACCGATTTGCTGTGGTGCTTGCCTTGGGATGCTTCCTGGCCAAATGTTTTGACCTTGCGGAACCTCCTGTTTTGCTAGCTGCACTTGAGAATTTACGGGCCACACCGGCCGTCCTTGGGGACCTCCAGGCGATATTTGTGATCCTTGAGACCATCCTGGCCACTGCTGCTGTTCATTAAAAATGCCTTGACGCGATGGCTGTATTTGGGAACTTCCTGGCGAAGTAGTCTGGCCTTGGGAAATCCCTTGTTGCGTTGGCTGTCCTCGGTGTTTTCCTTGCCAAGTCGGCTGCACCAAAGCGTTTACTTTCTTCAACAACTGTTCCTGAAGGGTCTTTTGTATCGATGTATGTCTCTGGGGACGTTGGGGGTTCCGAGCCTGCCCTTGCGGATTTTGACTTCCCTCCGCCGCATCAGCAACAGCAGCAGCATTTAGCATTGCGGCTTGTTGCTCCGGGGAGAGTTCTGCTACGGCAGTGGAGAGCAAGTCATACTGCTGAGAGAGAGCAGGGTTAGAAGCGCTTTCCATCAACAAGTCCACGAGCTGGCCTGGTGGAATCTCACTCACTGGGGGCCACGAGGATGGGTCGTTCCACGGGAAAGCAACTGGTGCAGGCGTCCCCGACGTTTGCTCCTGCCCACTCGCCTGTTTGTTGGGCTGCCACTGAATATTGCCAGCATTCTGAGACTGTCCTTGAGAGTTTTGACTCTCCTCGGCCGCGTCAGCAGCGGCGGCTGCGCTCAATATGGCGTCCTGCTTCTCTAGCGGAAGATCTGCGATCCCCGCGGCAAGCAGAGCGTGCTGCTCCGCAAGAGCAGGAGTGGAGGCTGCTTCCATCAATAGGTCGACCAACTGACCCGGTGGAATGTCACTCAGCGGCGGCCACGCTTTCGGATTGTTCCAGTCCAAAGCAGCATGTGTGTTTTCTCCTGGGGCGCTGATGGGGGGTGAGATGGATGATGACGGGAGGCCGGCACCGGGAGGAGCGCCGGGTGCTGCTGGCGGCGGAACTTGATTGGTCGTAACTACAGCTGCAGGTGATCCAGCAACATTGAGATCAGGTGCCGGAGCAGAAGCTGCAAGATCCGGCGGTGGAATCGGAGGTGGAGATGGTGAGAAAGGTTTGAAAGGTCCAAGCTCCGAATGAGATGGTGGCGTGGGGATGGGATTGGAAACTGGTGCGGATGAGGGAGGTTCAGGATGTGGAGGTTGTGTGGGAGTTGGTGCTGGTGGGAGAGTATTAGGGGCAGGAAAATCTGTGGGTGCGGGCACTGGTTGGGTTGAAGTGGGATGAGGCAGTTCTACGGGAGCTGATAGCGATGGAGGTGAAATAGGAGCAGGAGCTTCAACGGGTGCTGGTGGGAGTGCTTCCGGAGATGGAATACTGGGAGGGAATGCTCCCGGCGGAAGTATATCAGGAGAAGGACCAGTGTCGGGCTGTGGTGCAGATGTTGTAGAGATGGCATCAGGAAGTTCTGGTGGATTTGGTCCGGGGGATAGAGAGCTGGTTGGTGGTACCGGAGGCAATGGCGCAGTGCCATCTATGGGTGTCGGTTTTGGAAGTTGATGGTCAGGTGAAGGAGCTCCTGTCGGTCCAAGCTCCGAAGGAGATGGTGGCGTGGGTAAGGGAGTGGAAACTGGTGCGGGTGAGGGAGGTTCAGGATGCGGACGAGGTGTGAGGGGTGGTGCTGGCGTGAGAGCATTAGGGGCAGGAAAATCTGTGGGTGCTGGCACTGGTGGGGCTGAAGTGGGATGAGGTAGCTCAACGGGAGCTGGTAGCGATGGAGGTGGAAAAGGAGCAGGAGCTTCAATAGGTGCTGGTGGGAGTACTTCCGGAGATGGAATGCTGTGAGGGAATGCTCCCGGCGGGAGAATATCAGGAGAAGGAATGCTGAGAGGAGCTGGTTGGGGTTGAAGGTTGCTAGAGAAGTCAGTAGAAATAGGAGCGGGTGGTTGAGGTCCAAGACCTGTGGGAAAACTAGTGGGAATAGGCGCAGGAGGTTGGGGTAGAAGGCCAGGTGGGTTTGGATTAGGCGGTAGTGGATTCGGCCCAACTGAGACAGGAGCAGGGGGCTGGGGGCCAAAGCCAGTCGGTAAAGGGGCAGGGGGCTGTGGACCGAAGTCAGTCCCTATGGGGGCTGGAGGTTGTGGGACGAAACTAGTTGGAAATGGAGCAGGGGGCGCGGGACCCGGGAACGGGAAGTCTGTTGGGTGTGGCCTAGGAGGAGGAGCAGTGGGTAAAACACCAAGAGGACTCTGCGTAAAGGGCGGGTACTCAGTAACCCCGAAACCAGGAGGAAATACTCCAGGAAAGCCATTTCCTCCAGTTGGCAAAGGTGGCAAGCCACCGGACGATGGAAAAGGTCCACCCGGAGGAGCGATAGGGAAGGGCCCTCCGATCGGATTCACTGGACGAATTGTCCCTGGTGGAAGAATCCCTGTGGGTGAGATGGGTGGTCCTACTGGTCCTGGAAGAAGTGCGCCCGGAAATCCTCCCGTCCCGTATCCAGCAGGTAGGGGATATCCTGTTCCCTGCGGATAAACTCCTGCTCCTGTTGGATAAACTCCTGGCCCTGTAGGATAAATACCTGATGCAGGAATGGGAGGAATGGGATAGCCGCCCGGTCCAACTGGAGGATAAACTGGAGGCAATGGAGGCACTGGAGGATATACTCCCGGTCCTGTAGGATAAACACCCCCGATCCCACCGGGAGGGAAGATACCTATACCCGGTCCTACTGGCGGGATGATGTCAGTTCCTTCATCGGGATCCGTGCCGTCAATACCAGGAGGGAACACTCCAGGTGGATGCGTACCAGGAGGATTAACACCATCCGGATATGGCGTAGGTGGACGAATCGATGGAGGTTTGGCATCGGTGGTGTCTTCGTCGTCGCAGTATCCATCACCATCCTCGTCATAATACTTGTTCTTTCTCCTTCCCCGTTTTTCCTTGTGCTTCTTCTTGCGATCGGCTATCTCATCTTTCTTATCTTTGTTTTTTGAGGTGATTCGCTCGTTGATTTTCTTGATGACGTTGTTGAAGATGCCACCGGGGTTGGACAGCCGTCGAGATTCAGGAAAAACCAGGGCCCGTCCACTTCCGAACCAACGATGACGACCATGGTTATCATCTGGAGATTCCTCCTCTACCTCTCCGCCAGGATGTTCATCATCTGCCTCATCTTCCTCATCCACCTCCACATACACCTCATCTTGCTCATCCGCTCCAGCAGCGCCATGTTCGTCTTCCTCGTCTTCCTCCTTCTGCCTCAGGATACACCTCTTCGGTTTGCACTTGAAGCCACGACACTCTCCACTCTTACATTGGATACTACGAACGCAGCTATGATGCTTCTTCTTCTGTTTCCAGCAAGAGTTGCCCAGGAACCCAAGGCCGCAGTATTTACCCTTCTTACACCCGCCCGTGTGGTTCGGCCTTGGACACCGGTCTACGCGCATGGTGACACCAGAGCTGAAGATGCCCTCCATGCGGTCCATCCAGAGATCTGTAGGCGCGTTGAATGGATCCCACGCCGCGAGACCTCCCACATCGTCCGCCTCCTCCTCTGTATATGCGATGAACTCCACTGCGCTGGACTTTGCCTCCGTATCTTTATTGCTGGCCTCGCCTTCATCATTTTCATCTTCATCGTCATTTCCTTCGCCATCGCTGTGCTCGTCTTCATCACCGTGTCCGTCTTCACCACCTTCGTCATCATTGTCATCTTCATCTCCATTTCCCTCACCATGACCACCATCACCACCCTCTTCGACCTCTTTCATTTCGTCCCCCTTGTCTTCTTCGTCTTCGTTCTCTTTGTCTTCATCTTTACCGCCACCGTCCTGCTCCTCCTTATCCCCTCCCTCGCCTTCCTCTTCCTCCTCAAAATAATCGTCATAAAATTCATCATCAAGATCAATATCATCAAAGTCATAATCATATTCACTATCTTTGTCCTTTTTACCAGTGAGCCAGTTAATAAATTTTGACGTCCAGTTGAACGAAGGCCATGGGAAGCTTGGTCGCCTCCATTTTATCCTCGGAAACGTGTACACGCTCACTTGTATCCCAGAATCATTTTGACTCGCCTGTACCTTTTTCAGTCCCTCTTCCACCTTCGCATGTCCTTTTTCTACTCTCTCGTGGCCCCGATTCACAACCCTTTCGCCTTTTCTTACCGCCCGCAGGCCTTGTCTAAGTGCTTTGATGGCCTTTATCAGCTTCCTGCGGCCGTGTTTCACCCTTTTCTGTCCACGTTCCAGCACCCTGTGCCCCTTCTCCACAACTTTATGGCCCTTCTCTACCTCTTCAAAGCCTTTCTTCACCGCCGCCGCAGTACGATTCCTCGCTCTGCTCCCGTGCTGCGACCCAGCATCTCCCTTCGCCCCGCTCCATTCCGGAGTCCACTCCAGCTTCGGCACCTTCGGCAGCTGCAGCTTCGGAAGTGAGGGCCACGACGGCGCCGGAGGCAGGGTCGGCAAGGGCGGCAGCGTCGGCAGCGTCGGTATCATCCAGTCCATGGGTGGCATTGTCGGCAGACCCCAATCCTCTGGCGGCGACCATCCGTAGCGCGGCTCTCGTGTTACCTTCGCTGGCGGCGCCGGAGTCGTCGCGTTCGGCGTTTGTTCATCTGTCGAATTCGACGACTGTTGTTCATCCGTCGAATTCGACGACTGTGAGTTTGAAGACTCCATCGTCGAAGCAGACTTCGTTGACGTCTTCGATGGTAAATGAGATGAGTTTAACGGACGGTCCATAATTGCCAAAAACGGCATTATTTCTGTCACGTTGGATGAAGGAAGATATTGTGACGCCGTAGGCGTCATCGGCGTAGTAGCCGAAATCACGCTCACTATCGCACTCAACAACAGCACTAACACTATGGTTCCTCGCTGCAACACTAGTAGCAGCGGCACTGTCCGAGGAACCGCCCGAGGAACCGCCCGAGGAACCGCCCGAGGCACCGCCCGAGGCATTGCCGGAGGCGATATGAGCGGCGGCACCACTCTCTGTGCCGCCATCACAGCTCACCCGGCCCTCTCGCCTCCGTTTCCACACAGCACGCGGGTCGTCTGGAGACTAGCGCGGCATCTGCGGGTCCGGCGGCCTCCCATCCCGTGCCGCAGACCGTGCAGAAAGCCGCCGGGCCGGTCTGCCGTCCGAAGAAAGTGTCCCGGACAGGCCGGACCGGTCAGCTGGGAGAAGATGGGCCGGATGACGCTGGAGTTGCCGGTGAGATGCGGATGCGGAGATCGGGAATGTGGGGTAAAGGTGCAAAGTTGTACTTCTGCTGACTCACGCTGTCACGCAGAGCCTACCTGCGTCCTGCCGATTCCATTCATTGTACTCCATGATGCGTTAAGCCACCCACGATACTTAAGGTCTTATTCATTTCAATGATTTTTTATTTCATGTGTATGAAAAACAACTATATTGATCATGCTCACAAAGCTGTGCTGAACAAATATGACGCCTCTCAAGCAAATTTAGTTATCACATTTTAGAGTTTATTTTCTCGCAGGAACACCTTTCCGGTTGCCTATGTTGTAGAATTTCCTTTGAAATATCGTGCATCCTCATGAGGTTTGCATTTCTGAGTCGTTCACTCATTTCATGTTCCTCACCATTGGCTGGGCGAAGAATACAAGCAGTTTTCACAAAAACCATTTGAAATAGGTCGCGTGTAATCCTCCCCCAGTTTGTCTACAAATTACTACAAAAAACAGTCCGGCCTTGTCATCAGCCGGTCAGAATGTGCCGACTCGTAACTATCAAACACATCTCCTTCTCCACTCCGCGGTTCTACGTGACAACGACCCACGGATTTGGCGAACCAGTTGTGCAGAAAGTGTGGCAGGGTCGAGCAGCTGATCTCTCGACTTGAACTTCCGAGATGAAAACCGGATAAACAGGAGCGGCGATGCTGGCTGACATGTCATAGATGAGAGACGGGCGCTGCATTTTAAGCGATTACGTTTATCAGCGGAATGACATTAATCCGACATCGGTACGAATGTAAAATCACTGGATGAAGTTTCAACTATCTACTTTCTTGCTTTACGCGAAATCTAGGTTAAGTGTATAATTATATATTTCGCTGTTATTGTATATCGAAAGCCTGGCGATGTAAAATTTGTATTTTGTAATAAAATTGAAGCCAGGCCAAGGATACTAAAGCAACTATCACTATTTGCAACACAATTTTAAACATGTCTTTCAATATATTACTCCCAAATTGTCATTGAGAACAACTTCCCATCCTCCATAGTTAAATACTATTTTCGCACATTTTTGCACAAGGATCAACGCTAACCTGAGGTTCGGGCCCTTCTTTTCCGCCGTCACATTTCGATCCCATCGAATCATACAACCTCCGCAATGCGAAATGTGTGAGACTCCTTAAGAAATCACGTCCATCAAACTAGCGCCATGTGCTAATGAAAGGCAAGGAAATTCACAATGAAGTTAAATGCTCGGCTCATCATAAGAATGCGTCATACATACATACACAATATTCCTTTCTAAGGAGCTATAGACTAACGTCCGGTACTCACGTAACGTAAAGCAAACGCTAAGGCCCGGTACTCACTGGCCGAAAGGTAAACGTAACCATGTAACGTAGAGCAAAGGTAGACAAAACGCAAGATTTGCAAGATTGAGCCGGCCAGAAATAGCCACAAACACAATAAGGCTACAAGCAGACGTCAAAACAAACGTTGAAGGGTTTGTAATAAGATGAACTTTGTTTATTGTTTATTTGTTTATTTGTTTTTTAAAGTAATCACCAACAGGCATAAAATCCAGTTACAGGTGAAGTCCGACAGTAAATTGGTACGTCCAATTAAAAATATAACAGCATACAAGATGGAAGAAAAAAAAACACGATCAAAAAGACAATGTACACCAAAAGCACAGGCACATGCACCAAATACAAGTTCGTCACTGAGCATGCAAGGCCAACTGACATCAAACAGTGACCTCAGTAGGCACCAGTCCGCCCCGCGTAGGACCTCGAAGCAGTCTTATATGCAAATGGCGGCGAGCTGAAAAAGTCTATACATTTCCTATTGCCTAAAGCCTATTGCAGTGCAATCATAACAAAATAAGGCAATCGAGTGTTTACGTTTCTCTACATTACGTTTACTTTTCGCTCAATGCGTACCGAACGGGCCAAACATTCGATTATCTTTCTGTGTTTGATTACACCGTAATAAATAATAACCGTATTATCCTCCCTTCAATGTTGATTCTATATCTTGTCGCGGCCTGCTTGTGTTTGTGGCTGTTTGTGGCCTGCTCAATTTTGCAAACCTTACGTTTTGTCTACGTTTTCTCTACGTTACGTTTACTTTTTGGCCAGCGAGGACTGGGCCTTAACGTGAATCAGACACTTGCTGTCAAAACACAAAAAGGTCATAAGAGGTTATCAAACACAATGGTGTCATTTTCACGTTTCTATCTCCACTATATCAAGAGTTATTGGCAAAGGTGTTGGTGATCTCGGATGTCCTCAGATGACATGTCAGGGGGTCACTAATAAAAAAATACACCGTAGTCATCAAGAATGGTCCAAGTTGTCATGAGTCATGATCCTGGAGGAATTGGGATGATTTGATGCGTCTAAGAAAGACTTGAATTGCTCCCATTGGCTTGGATTGAATTTATCCCCTTGGGCAGATCATGATATTAACTTGGCCCAAGGTCAACTATACAAACAAGGAGATGTGCAAATTGTATGTATGTATCGATAGTCTTCTGAGAATCTGAAACTAAAAATACTTCTCTCGAGCACTGTGGCCGTGACGCGACCGCAAACTTTTTTGGAGGTGCGGTCACTTGATCTGACCTGGTGACCTGACCTGAGAAGACCTGGGGTCAAAACTTCGGGGAAAGCTGCAGAAAGAATGTTGAATATTAAGAATGTTGGTGGAAAACGGCGGTGCTGCCGATATCTAAAAAAAATGGGGTTCAATCATTCCCTAACAGCGCGGAGTTGAAACAAAAAATGAAAACGCTGTAGGAACTTCCGCTTTCATTAACTTGGAATTCCGCATCATTTCTTACATACCTGCACCACAACGTTTTTTTAATAAAAAGATAATAACCCGCATGTACTTTTTAAAACAAGGACCAACATTGGATCCCCAATGGTGGGTCTCCAGGTCGGGCCCGATGGCTGGGCCCTTTAAATCGTACGCGCCTCCTCCCTTTCAAAAATCGTGCGTATGCGCCTGGTCAGTCTTCATCAGCTATGTCTGGTTGCTGCTGCCTCTTTGTTTGTTTCCTATTCGTTTGAAGCTCTCTCCGGTCCTCCGTCTATTTCATTCTATTTTACATTGGTAACGTTGTCTCCTTAACCCGCACCCCGCTGGGGGGTAAATTTTACCCCCCTCCCGGATTTTCGTAATAGCTTCAAAACAATGATAGACATAGACGTGAAACTTAAGGTACCTTATCGGACATCAATTTGACGTGTTCTTTAAAAAAATCTGAAAAATCTGCCGAGAACTTTTTGAGAAAAAGACGCTAAAGTGACGTCATGTCAGGCAATTTCTGGTCCAAAATCGACAAAAGTTTGATCGCTGATAAAACATCGAGTATTGAAGCAAAATGCAAAAAAAGCCGTCAAAAGAAAGAAAAGACATTCTCTTCAACATGGCTATCTCGAAGTTGTAAATTTTTTGTTTTTTGACCCCCAAAATTAAAAAAACATTTTTTGGGGGGACAAAAGCCACAAAATCCCAAATTTCAAATTAATTTATATAAAAAACAGAGTAATGTAATAGAAATACGCCTAAGCGAGCGCTATGCCAAATTTCGAATCAATATCTTGATTTTTGACAACCAAATGGATCCAATATGTGTCTAATCTGATGACGTCATTTTTTTATTGCGTTTTTTGGCGTCTTTATTTTACGTAAGTAGAAACAAATGACACCATTGGATTTCTTGGACAAAACTGGTCCATAATCATATGTTTTTTATTACAAATTATGAATTTCAAAGTTTGTCCTTTTTGACCTGACCTTGGCCTGACCTTTACTTTATAGGGGGTCAAATGGTAAAATGACCGTCACCATCGATTTCCACGCCAGAAACAACCCATAAAACATGTATCATACGGCTTTTATGTATTTTTTATCATAGTGACCTTTTGTGACCTGACCTTGATCTGTGCTTAGTATGCGGCTCATACTCTAGCAGTGCCTTCTTGATACTTGAAAGCATACTTGAAAGCATTTTGGCTTAGTTTGGGCCCGCTGCTGTTGATAGTCTAGTCTCTGCAGCCAATAACTCAAAAAGAGGTAATTTTGACCTTTGACCTGACCTTGACCTGATCTTTGATCTTGTTAATACAATTTTAAGTCCTGATTAGGGTCGTTTTGTTGAGAGCTTTCGTTTGCCGCCTCGCTCGTCCCGCTACGACGCTTGGTTCGGGAGATACGAGGGGGGTAAAATTTACCCCCCAGCGGGGTGCGTTCTGCTGGAGACCCCAGCGGGGCGCGGGTAAGTGTCATATCAACATATTAGTAACATATTAGTTAACCCGCGCCCCGCTGGGGGGGCAAAATCTGCCCCCCCTACCATATTTTTCCAATAACTGCTAAACGATACTAGATATCGAATCCAAACTTACAGTACCTCATTATGCATCAATTTGACGTCTTTCTGCAAAATTTTAGCAAAATCGGTCGTAATTTTTTTGAGAAAATGAAATTTTAGTGACGTCATGTTACGCAATTTTTGGTCAAAAATCGACGAATGTTTAAACGGTCGTAAAGCATCACGTTTTAAAGCAAATTGCAAATATAACCCG
>JARFNZ010121231.1:0-12263 GCA_031763405.1 Balanus nubilus | reverse complement strand
TTTCAGATAAGCTGCCTTGTGTCATGATGTTTCTATATGCAAGCTACAAATTGGCTATCTCAATTCAAAACCCCATGGTAAAGGTGGACTATTCCCTTTAACATATGCTAAAGCAGTACCTACCCAAGCGAAACAACATCGGACGATTACGGAAAAAAGTTTAAACAGTCATCCAGCGCCGGCGTCACTTACGCTGCTCCATCATGATCATCACCAGCATGATTCTAAATGTAGATACGGCCCCAGACCAAACCTAACGAGCCGCCACCGCTGCCGGCAGAACATGGAGAAGGTGGTGGCGATCCTGCTGCAGAAGACGTGCGACACCAACAAGTTCATCAAGGCGGACAGCAACCGCGCCCTGGACCTGATGCTGGACAATGTGTCGGTGGCGCGCTCCATCGTGGCCGTGATCAGCGAGGGCCTGGGCCACCGCAACAGCCAGGTGCGCTGCACGGTGGCGCGGCTGCTGTCGGCCGTGGTGCGCCGGCTGGGAGCGGCCGGCTCCCTCTCCGGCCAGAAGGACATCACCGAGCGATTGGTGCCGGCCGCCGCCCAGCTGGTCCGCGAGGGCGACCTGCAGACACGGTGAGCCGACGCCCCCCACCTTACCCCTCCACTGGATCTGACTTTTCCTGGCCGGCTGACACCGTTCAACTGTGACCGGGCGGGTGGGGTAGCCACGAGACTGGTTGTAAGAAATCTTAGCGATTATTTAGACTAGCTTAACATTTATATTTGAATTTAAGGTTAATGAAGTTACTGATTTAACGATGGAAAGCTTTGTATCAATAAGTATGCATTTTTTCTGTTTTTTATTTGTAATGAGGCGCGCGATTGTGTATTTATTCGACCTATTACAAATGCGGGTAAATACATTTTTCGTGCTCACTGCTCAAGAAAAGCTACATGTGTCCTTCCTGTATAGGAATGACCATACATAACATAATTACTTATTATTAAATACGTACTATTAAAAAACTTATTAAATAAGTTTAATATTAAACGTGTTACGTAAGCGTAACGTGTACGTATTAATATTAAATCTATGGAATGACATCAGATTTTACACAACATTGGAACATGATAAAGAATGACCCATAAAAGCGACCTTGGGAAGACCAAGAGAAGACGCCACGCCGAATTGAAACCCTATGCAAGAGAAAACAAGGAAGCGAAATAATAAACTGCAAATTTAACGGAATGACAGCACCGTTAGAAAGTTACAAGAAAACACACGGTTTGACCCTTGCTAGTGTGTATGTGTGGGTGTGTGTGTGGGGAGGGGGGAGAGGGGTGGTTGCAAACCCCCTCGGTTTTTCAGAAATAACTCGCGTTAGAAGGCGACATATCGCGACAAAAATGTTCGGTACCCCACTAATGGTAACTTTTGCATATAACCTTACAAATTCCGAAACTGTTGCCCCGATTACCCGTGGCCCGTGACCTTTTTCTCAAGGTCATGTCAAGCAAGCACAAATGGCGTTCCGTGGCATATCGATGCTCATAACTCGCGCGCTTCCTGATATTTGATGTTCGGAAGTAAATAAACATATGCTGCCATGTGACCTTCATGGTTTCCTATGAGGTCAAAACTCCCCAAAGGTTAACCGAGGTCACTGACCTCCGATGACATCGGATGACCTTTTTGAGTCGGGCCTTATATTAAAGGACTTTTTCAAGCGCTGACTTCGAATTTCACATTCATTTGACACAAATTCGGGTTCAAATGAGGTCATAATTTATAACAGGTCAACCGAGGTCACAGATCGTAGATGACTAAAGTTGTCTTTTAACCTTTGAATATAAATAAAGGTCAACTGTTATTCAACCGCATTCCACTGACCAAAAGAAACGTCTTGGTCTCGGTCTTGATCTTGGTTAAGAGCACGGCTTCAGCTTGATTAGAAGTCATTCTATCGGCAAAAAAGAAATTTGGTGATTTCGGGTCATTGACCTGACCTCAAAAGTCACCAAATGACCCGGGACCTTAAAATCGGGTTACTTCGGTTTTCTCTGGTCGCTGGCAACACCCTTCTTTTTAAATCAAAGGTGAAGGGCGAATCGGTAGGGAGTTGCAGCACCCCCCCCCCCCCCTACACGGAGACGCAGAAGTTTTGCGCTTCGCTGGCGAGAGTTAAGGGGCATTTAACTTTTTTATTGTCGGCTTTGAGCAAATTTGACAATCAAGTTTTGCCAAATGTTAAAGCTGTGGTCCTTAACTTTACAAAAAATGACATGTATTTGTACACGACTCATGCGCCTCAGTCTGGCGTTGGTTTAACTTAATGTTTTACCTGAACTGGTGATGGGGTGAAACGTCACGGGCGCCTCCAACGGGACAAGATGCCCATGGGCTCCAATGGCATGTATGGCTGAGTGGCTGTCTGATTTGACGTTTATTTGCTAAAAGATGAAGATGTAGTATTTGACTGCAAACATAAAGCAATTTGGTCTCGAAATACTGGCCATGCCACACCATTTTGACTGGGGACAGCTGGAGGCTAAGGGCTGGGGGTGTGAGGCCATTTCCATTGGGCTAATGCTAAAAACCTGCGAATCTGGGATGGACACGGACCAGAACGGTTCTGAGAGGAGCAGACCTCTTCTTTCCCCGAATGCAATGCCCCTGACCTCGGCTCACTGATATAAAACAAAATCCGAGATGAATTATACATTTTAGGTAGCGCTATCTTTGTGACCTTACCTTCGATGACTCGAGGAAAATATCACACAATGAGCGACGCAATTGATGCCGCCACACGTTTGCCAAAAACGGCAGCGCCGCGTCGCCGTTTTTTCCGCTACCGTCTAAAAACCTGAGTGAGGGGGCGTCTAACCGCCTCCCCGGATACGACGCGGGTCAATATCACCCCTATCGCTCGTGTGTGATGCATGCATGAAAATTACGATTGATTTAAAATGTCCCCTAACTTACTGAAGATGGCGACGCCCTTAAAGTTGTATCATTTTAATCCTTTATTTCAGAATACACGCGAAAGAGATATTCCATGTATGGCTTCAATACCCAGACCTGGACAAAGTGCTGGGCAAATATTTGTCCAGTGCTGTGAAGCGAGATATGGACAAGGTGGTCGACAACATCAGAAACGAGGTACCGTCGGTGGCCACGGATAGTGCCTCACTGACCTTGATCTCCTGACCTGACCTGACCTGACCTGAGCTCCCAGCATCCTGCACGACAACCAAGTCAGTACCTGTCCTGCCACGTGGTCGCTGTTTGTTCGCTTATTGGCCTTGTTTATACTGTAGCTTGGTGGCTGCAGCCTTCCTGTGGGTAATTCAAATAAGATTTAAATCTAGTTTTCGTATTTCCAGCTTTCTGATTTTTCACTCTATGATATGTTTGTAGCTATGACTACATACTTGTATCATCGTTAAAGACACAAAGCATAATTTTTCATTCTTACATATAAATAGCATAATTGATGAGTGAGTTTGCTCGGGTAACGTTCGTGCTGTAGGGGAAAATAGTGTACTTCGTTATTAAAGCATTTTAGACGACGGCTTCCAGTTTCCCAGAAAATGTGCATTTTATTCACGGACCCACAACCGTAAATTATATGCATTTAATATTCCTTTTGTTTGTTTGTTTTTTGTTCCAGGGGTCAAAGAAGAAAACATCTGCACCTGGCAAGCGTGGATTCGGTAGTCGGGTGCGCCTAAACCGGACAATGTGATAGAACAGCTCACAGGGAGGCAACTAACTGAGCAAGTCGCTGAGTAAACGTCTGCATTCACTTCTCAACGGAAAGCCGAGTGAAATAGTTATCGATATTTCGATGTAACATTATGAGAGTGTTGCGGTAAGCGTCAGAGGGAACGTTCTTGGGGGTGTTCAGGGGGCGGGGGGGGGGGAGGCGTTCAGGTGACGTGACAGCGCGGGTCGGAGGCTCAGGTCGTCGGTCCGGTGGCCGCTGAGGTGGTCAGTGGTGGAGGGGATGAGTGTAGGGTGAGCTGGAGCGTTCTCCGTCCTGGGGCCGGTGACGGTGTCCTCGGCGATGCCGGTGTTTGGTGCCGCTGCGGTCCGTCGCCCGCTGTCTGCAGGGCTGTCAGGAGCGCAGCAGCCCCCCGACCGCACCAAGCCGGCCGGACGGCAAATTGTTGAGTCTTTATAGTGTGTTTTATGAGCTATGATGGCAGCTTGCCAGAGGAATGAGGACACGACGCGCTCTATTTTGTTTACGACCGCATCGCTGCTGGCTGGTGTTTTGTAGGCGTGGCTCCCATATTCGATTGGATATAATCCGTCCAGTTGTGCCACGAAATCAAATACAACTTTTATCTCCAGTGCAATGTGAATTCTTAACATTTAGAGTAGGATCTCCGATTTCAAACTCGAAGGCTCCGCCACAACGGGTGAACACTGAACAACAGCAGACTGATTCATAATACATTTGTTGTCAGCTTTCCACTAGCTGGGTTGTGATCCTGGTGCAGTTTGTGATGTTAATTCCAAATATGCAACTCATTTTTTGCTAAGAAGTTGGTCAAGAATGGTCCTTAAAGGTCACTGCAGAAGTGAACTATGGTAGGTACTATAAAAGTGCCTACCGATAGTAGCGAGTTAAATACGTAGTAGTTGAATTGCGTATGCGTATTCAGTTGAAAGTCGGGGATATTTTCTTTCAAGTGCCGCTGACAGATTGTAGTTGTATCAATTTTAAGAGATATATCGCTTTGAAATTTTGCCAACATGCCGTGACGTCACGATAACAAAGTATTTTTTGGAGACCTGTTTCGACCACGGATTCTGATTCACGGTCATACAAAATCCTCTTAAACATAATTTCATCCAAATCTGTCGATGTCGATTAGAACCTGACGATGTCGTAATGACGAAAGCTTGTTCCGATTTTCTGACCAATTTGTATAAAAATAAACATTAACTGCCATGTTATTGATCATTTTTCTATATTTATATTTCATCATCATGGCAAAAACTACCATCCAATATATACAAACTAAACAAGCTTGTAGCAATGAAGCAGAGGTCAAAACGTAATGAGACGGAATTCACCTTTGTGTGAGGTTTTAACTCCCGCCCTGTATCCTGTCACCTACCCGAGCTGTTTGGCGACGCTCTCGAGTCGGTCGAGCATGCCCTGCAGGCTGTGGAACTTGACTTTGCCCTGCAGCTGCTCCAGACATTTCTGCAGCTGCGCCTTGTCAGCGCTGTCCACCGTCTGCCGTTTATCCTGAAGCACACAGCCAGGGGGATCAGCTGGGACGGACAATACTGATCTCACAGACCGGCAGCCAGTGATTTATTCCCTGATCTACGATCTACGATGGTGACAAATGTGCACCTTCGTCTTTGGTACCTCAAATAACAGCTCTGGTCCTGTGGCAAATGTTACAGTATTGAATGAGTGGACATACCAATGGGAGGACTTCAAAACTTCAAATATGGGAAGATATAACTTCAAAACCTTATGGGAAGTTTGTCCTAAGCAGAGTTTCTGACCGCCTACAAGTCTTAGAACAGTGAGAAGACTTGATGGATACATAGCAAATATGACATAATTTTACCTTAGCAGTTAAATTTAAGGATTACTAACAGTGACAGCAGAAGACAGGCAGGTAAGGGGGGAGGGGGAAATGAAAAAAAGCAAGGGGCGGACGAGGAGGCCCGATTTAGTGTTTGTTTTCTTTTGGCCAACAAAAATCGCTTCTGCCTGAGGGGCCCTTGATGCGTCTCAGTCATCCTGAGGGAGTCCTACATCGGTGAGACAGCCATCGTCCAGTTAAAGTGAGCCCTCAGTAGTCAGTCCAGGTGGGGAAGGGGGGGGGGGGGGCATGAAGACTGTCTTGACCCCACACGACGAACCCCCACATCCGAAAACACACTCCCGCCCCCATATCCGAAAACACAATCAGCCACCACTTTACAAAACAAGCCAATGGATAAATTTCATAGATGTGTAGATGGGAAATGACTTTAAGACAGATCCCTATATACGTAAAATGACAAAACAAAAAATAATTAGTGATAAGTGTAACCATTCATTAATGTTCACACAGAAGTGGAAGCTTAACTATATTTACCATCAGTGTCAGGCGTAGACTTTTGGAGCTTTCTTGAAGAGTCCTAATATTGGATGATTTAGCTCGTAACTTCTCCATCAGCATCTCAACTTTCCATCCAGCTTTGTCCTCCATTGTTGCAATGAAAGGTTACAGCCTGGAAGTCAGACGGCACACATGAATATCAACAGTTCAATATAGCACTGAACTGAATGTCAGCGAGTAGTTGGCAACACAATAGCAATCGTGTCAAGAGGAGTAAAAGCAACAAAACATCTTTATTCAATAATACCATGGCTTCCACATCCTTATCCTTATACTTAAGCTGTAGTTGATACCATTTCAAGCTGTGTCAGAAATGAACTACCAATACGGTTCCCAGCCGCCAGTGGGTATCCAGTTTGCTCTTGAATATGACGAGGGAGGGCGAGAAGACGACAGCGGCAGGGAGTCTTATCCAATCATTGCTGAAGCGGACTGCGAAGGCCTTCCGTCTGACGTCACACGATGCACGGGGCTTGCAAAGTTTCGGAGAATGACCTCATGTGGGTCCACCAGTATGCAAGGTGAACATCTCTGATGCAGGTCCATGGTCATGGTCCACCAGTATGCAAGGTGAACATCTCTGATGCAGGTCCATGGTCATGGTTTACATGGTCCGCGGAACCCCGAATGTGTATATTATGTTTTGTGTCTTGTGAGCCAATAAATACTCACTCACTTACCCACCACACTTACACACAAGTGTACCCATGTAGCATCTGGTACACTTGATCATCTCAACATATCTTTGCGAGTAGTAAAGCAATTGCACTGTTGCGATTGCGGTGGTCTCGTTTGGTACTCGTGGTGTCGAATGCCGACGACCAGACGGGTCGCTCTGCCTGGCACCTGTTCAACCGTTCTTTGGTCGGCTCTATCAAATGGTACTCACCACTTAAGCATGCTTCCAGATAATAGGTAGCGCCCCATTGTGCATCGACCTACGGTCCAGTAACTCAAAAGGAAGTGAGAGTGAGTGTCACATCCAAAAAGGCAGAGGTTAATTTAAACAGCATTGCGTGCATTTGTGGCTGCTGATGACATCCAGTTGATCACATGTGTAGCATTCGCAACAAATATAATTTTATGGGAAACATAGTTTTCCAAAGTCATCCAATTGCATAAATATACACAAATCACTTGCAGTTATTTTTAAGTGGACAACCAACTAAATGGTGATCACAATTATCAACAAAATGGAGTCCAATTGTTGCTGCATGTTATTGGTGTCCAAAATGGAGTCCAATTGTTGCTGCATGTTATTGGTGTTCAAGTTGTCTTGATGTGTCATCTGAGCAGCCAAAGAAACCGCAGAACTGTAGGCATGATGTCATCCCTCCAGACCTGCCCTTCAGTAATTGGATGACCTTGTCAGTCAATCAAACCAATTTTGGCTTTGCTTCGTTAGGATAAGGCTCCTTCGGTCGGTTTTGACCATATTGTAGTTGATGGGGAAAGCTTCTTGATAAATTGTGATCCTCTGCTGGATCGGTGTCATAAATACGTTGGAGCATAACTCGAACATAGATATGATGGGCGCTGATATCAAAACTGTAGTTTATAAGTATGTACTTTGCAACAGTACACGCTTATGTATCCGTCAAAGTACTGATGGTCGTACGGAACACACCAAAACGTCCCTTTTATCGGTCCAAAACACTTAATCCTCAACCCAGCCTCATGTGCATACTTACTTTTGCAAAACAAATTAAAAGGCCTGAAAAGGATATCTATGAGCATTTCCTGAACAGGTGATCAAACACTGCTCCTTCTAATAGCCCAGTTCAAGAGCCTTCGAGGGACATCGATGCATTCTGCCTACGCCGCTCTGATTACCGTTGCACCGTAACGTGTTGCTTTTAAGCCTGGATTTCACCGAGCCCTTAGAAAGCTTAGTAAGGGCCATTTATGAGCAACGTCGCTAAGAAGACATTTATAATTGATAGAATCTCTTTATTGTGGCGTATACTGGGACGTGGAATTGATATTGGAAGAAGTAGATCCTATTCAGGTCGATAACTATCAGTTTGTTTTGTTCGCGAAACATCATCAGCGAGGATGAATGATGAACGGAATGCCTACCTTTGGGCTCGACAGTAAATATCTGATTAAGCGTCGTTCGCGAGCAACACACAGCAAACGTTGTTGGGATATTAACCAGGATTGAGAAACTTGGTCACAATTCCTTTCACTGTGATGATTATTCGAGCAGCGAATATCCTCGCCAAAATTTACAGAAATGTTCGTCAAAAAGATATGTAGTGCGGCGCTAATTCGCTAACAAAACTATAATCTAGAATGATAAAAAAAGGATCGTTACTATTGTTTTTTGATGCATCTTTGCATCACATTACGATAGTTTATATGCTACATTTTGCGAAAAATAACGCATTCTATAACGTAGCTAAATGTACCATAACATAATATTAGTGTAGCTTTAGCCCAAAAACCAAACGTAGCGTAGCATAATTTCGTAATGTAGCATGGCGTAGGCCATCACTACCTGACAGGCTCTCACTCAGTAACAGAGCTTCACAAAATCTGCCAGGTGCCAACCTCATGTTGCCTAGCAATGTAAAGTCAAAATTGCGCAATGGAGGCTCCCGAACAGGACCTGGGTCGCTGTCATAAATACGTTGGAGCATAACTCGAACATATATATGATGGGCGCTAATATTAAAAGGCCACCATCCGAAAAAGCATTCAATTCTCTACCAGTACCTATTTTTGCCTTGACTTTGCTCAAGCAATCAACTTCCACGAACTATAAACCATGTAAAGGTTGTGGTCAAAAACGCAAGAACATGGCCGCCCAAAATTGGTTCTGGACCTGCCTATGATCCAACTTTTTCAAAAATAAGCACGCCATGGGACGCGCCATTAAAAGTTAAGCAATGTCGATAAGTTTGTCGTTTCTCGTTTTCAACAAATGTTAAGTGCGCGATAAACCTCCGGCAAAGGTTTTTCGGACCCGACTCCGGCGAAGGTTTTTCGACCACTGCACATTTATTGATAAGCCGAGAAACGCCAAACTTGGTGACTTTTCCTAGCTTTTTGTTGCGCATCCCATGGTGTTTGTTTATTTAAGTTACATTATAAGTGGGTCTTAGACCAGTTTTGGGGACATGTTGGAACAATGTTAGCCTAAAACCGTTACATTTTGCATTTTGTCCGATTTTCAAAATTTAGAAAATATTGTTATCTTCAATTTAAACAAAACATATTTCAAAAATTCAAGAACCTCCGACAGGTCTCTGAGATATAGTACCAGTAAATTTGCGTAACAATAAGGTAAATATTTTAACCCTCGTACTACCGTGGGGTGATTTCCGCCCCCCCCCCTTCGGTTTTTCGTCGATAGCCGAAAAACGGTGGCGCGTAGCACCGCCAAAATTAGGACACCTATTGGGACATCAATTGCGCGCATTGTGTACAAATTTTGAACCCAGGTCATCTCAGGCCAGGTCACCAGTCCAGGTCACGTGACCCCACCTCCAAAACTGTTTGTAGGTGTGCCACAGCCAGTGATTGACCGACTGCTTTGAAACTTTCAGCAATACATAAGGGTATCAGTACCTACAACATGTATATCTCGTATATTTCGGTGATCCGAGGTATGGTCATTTTGGTAACCTCCTCATTATAAGTCAATGGATAAATTTTGAAATGCTTCTCATTTCAAGGATACTCAACGTATCAGTCAAATTATTTCAGGATCATCTTTTTTTAGGCTATTATTGATGATACAGGTGCAATATTTGATAGGTGACCTCTTACAATGTCATCTGAGGTCATCTGAGGTCACAAACCCTTTGTGCTAATAACTTTTGATAGAATGATGTTAGAGACGTGAAAATGGTACCAAAGTGTTTGTCTCGTCAAGACGCATCGGCTCATATGCGACATGACCAAACTTAACCTACTTGGGTCACTATGTGACCTTGACCTTTGGTCAAATTATGAAAATGATCTTTTGAGGGGGAAATGATAGCATTCGATTCGCCTTAACGAAAGGAACACAATAGTGCCAAAATGATTGCGTTATCTTTTGTAGTTAAAAAGTTATTTGCGAAAAAAGGATTTCGCACAAAAATTGACATTTTGACCTTCCATGACCTCTGGAGCTTAAACTGTTGACCGAAGGTCAAATTTGACTGACAATGCTGCGATAAGAAATTTCAAGAGCTTTCAATTTCTTTTTTAAATCATGTCTAGCTATCTTTGTTCCCGAGATAGTTGGGGATTTCTGAAGCGATGTTCCAGCTACTCGGTTATGGGGCAAAATTTGACCCTGGGTGGCCTCAACATTGATCTGAACTGCAAATGACCCGAGTAATTTCTATAGTCCTTGTCACGATCTATCTAAAGCCGTTTGCCGTTTGTCGATATGTTGCGTAAATTTCGAGATCTTAGGGGAGGGGGAGGGGGGAGGTAATCCCCACCACCCCGCACCGGCCAATGGAGTTCGGGGCGAACCCCCGGTAGTGAGAGGGTTAAACCTTGGCTGCAGAAATCCTCGATTATCTCGGGAACTAAGGTAGCAAGGAAAAATCGAAAATAGGAATGGAAAGCTCTTTAAATTCCATATCGCAGAATTATTGTCAAATTTGACCCCAGGTCAACGACTAGACTCCAGACGTCACGAAGGTCAAAAGGGCAATTTTCCTAAATCTTTTTTCACGAATAACTTTTAAGCTACCTATCAAAGCTAACGCAATTATTTTGGCACCATTGTATTCCTCTCGTCGAGATGAATTGAAACAATGCATTTTTGACCTTGAGTCATTTTCAAAATTTGACATAAGGTCAAGGTCCCATAGTGACCCAGGTAGGTCAAAGTCATCATTATGTGAAGTCATCTGTAAGTTGCGTCATGTTGCGTATGAGTAGATGCGTCTTGACGAGGAAAACACTTTGGCACCATTTTACGTCTCTAACCTCATTATATCAAGCGTTATTGGCAAATGAAGAGTTTACGACCTCAGATGACCTCAGATCAATAATCGCCTCAGATAACATAATCCTGAAACAATTGGACTGATGGGTTGTGTATCCTTGAAAGAATTAAAGCACTTGAAGATTTGCCTGTTGACTTACAATGGGGAGGTCACCAAAATGACTGAACCTCAGGTTACTGAAATACAAAGAAAAAACGAGATACATGAGTTGTAGGTGCTGATCCCCTTAAGTATTGCTAAAAATGTCAAATCCTGATCAGAAAAAAACATCAGATCCTGTCAATCACTATGGCTGTGGCACACCTGCAAGCATTTTTGGAGCTAGGGTCATGTGACCTGGACTGGTGACCTGACCCAAGATGACCTGGGGTCAAAATTTCCACACAATGCGCGCAATTGATTTCCAAATAGGTGGCATAATCTTGGTGGCGCTACGCGCCAGTTTTTCCGATATCAACGACAAATCGAGGTGGGGTTACAAATCAACCCCTCCACAGTGCGGGGGTCAATATTATGTGACCTGAGGCCAGATCAAATGCATGACCCCCATTATAAGTAAATGTTGAAAATATCAAATCCTTACTATTCGCATCAGATCACTCTCTTTTCTTGCAGGATCCTGTCATCTTAAGCCTTTTTGATGACACAGGTGCAATGGTGCATCTTTTGGTCAGTGACCTAGCATAGCACAAGCCATCACTTTAGCACTGTCACTACCACCAACCTCAGGCCATCCTAGTCAGGGGCAAATAGCGCCAAATTGACTTGAACCCAAGCTCTCAATACCAGGAAGCCCAATGCTCTCCCAACTGAGCTACAGGGGACGGCAATGACAAAGTCAAGCTCATTTGACCTTGAAGATAGTGACCCAAGGTCGTAAAACCCAAACAAAAACAAAATATTTCCCCATAAAAGTTCCATCCCTAACTGCCAATTTTGTTATTGTGGCTTTTAAGGGGGCTGAGATGTTGGGGGAGAGGGGGGGGGGGGTGAATCAGCCCTCAAACAGAAATAATAAATAGCGTCAAAAACAGACAGGAATAGGCATGGTTGGAAAAGTTGCTGTTTGCTGGCATGCACTTTGTAGTCATACTCTTTTTGTATTTTCTCTTTTACTCTTTTAGTCCTATCATGTGCAGGATCTTGCTCTCAAATGGTTTGTCTCGTACCTGTCCGATAGGCGTCAGAGGGTTATCGTGAACGGCAAGACCTCTG
>JARFNZ010121220.1:0-12264 GCA_031763405.1 Balanus nubilus | reverse complement strand
TATACCTATAGTAAGGTGGAGTTCTGTTTTGAAAGGGGCGGGGGCAAACCGAATTTTGCCCCCCCCCCCCCCTCCCCGATGTCTGACTTTGGCCCCGTTGCCCCCCCCCCTGGATCCGCCCCTGAATGAAACACACCTTAACGATTCATGTGCTGAGGATACAGGGTGTTCGAACAAAAATGCACAATGAACATAGAAGACACAATTATCAGGGGTTGCCCCTACCGTCACTCTGGATCCGCTAGTGAATCGCAACGATTTTACTTTTATTATGGAGTGTTTCGTTATCGAACGAACAATGACTAATTCATTGTTTTATGAGCCAGCGTAAGTTCATGTTTACTGTTTACTAGTGAGTTAAAAGGTATTCTGGACATTGTTTGGTTCATTTTCAAATAGACGTGAACAATGATCCGTCCGACAATGTTGGATCTTCATCACATAGACACAATACCTCATTAAAGTCACTATCAAATCCACCACAATCCATCTAACCATGAACAAGCGGCATTGACGTTCTTGTTGCTATCAAGAGAGATGGTCCCGAGTGCTGACTGGGCTAGGTCAAGGTCAACTAACACGTTCGCCCTAGTAACTGCACTCTGAACTGTGTCCCACTTATTTCACGTCGCCGATTCTACGACAGTTCTGCCGTACCCTATTTACAACGGCAGTACTTGGTTTTAAAACAGTAAGGCCAGGGGCGGCGCAACCGGGATGGGAGGAGGGGCAGGAGGGGCAACTGCCCCCTGTCGTCGAGCAGGGGGCAAACATCTTTTTGCCTCTCCGGGAAATTAAGGAACTCCTCTTCTTTGCTCAGAAGAGGCCCCATCCAGGGGCGGCGCGACGAGGGCAGCGGGGATAGTTACCCCGCATAATATTCTTGAGGGCCCTATAACCGACGCATTTGAGTAATTTTCCCAAAGTTTGTCATTTTCGTTAATGTTTACCTTTGTATCAAAATTAGGTGGTCTAAAACCGAGGAGAAATGTAAATATTGGGTATAAGCTAGGAGAGCCCCTTGCTGGGAGGCGCCCGGGAAGCACTGCCCCCGCTAGACGAAATCGGTGGCGCCACCCCTGTGTAAGGCACCGTCAGCTGGCCATTAGCTGCCGCGTGACGGCGCCTGCGCAGTGTCGTGTTACCGGAACACACCGCCTGCCAGACGCCGCCATGTTGGATCGCGCGTCTCAATAATGTCGCCGGCACGAGACAAACACAACACGGCCGCCATGTTTGTAACACGCCCGGCGACACAGGAAGCATTCTCGTGATTTGTGGGGAGCATTCGTCTCCCGAAGAACGCTGGAGGTCGGGAGTGTGTAAGGCGGAAGTCCTGTTTTTCCTGCGACAGAGAAATCGTCTGATTGGTGAGAAGATCGTGACTACGTTACAGCCGATCTACAGACTCGCTCAGAAAATTAGTGACCACAAAGTGAACTAACGAGAAGAAACCGCACTGATGCACGTTTCCATGTTTCTGGAAGACATTCTGGTTTCTTTTTTTCACGAAGGAGTGGTTCAATCTCAGCACACAGAGCCGAGGTTGACATCGGTCCATGACCGGCATGTTTTCTATCGTCACAGTGCACGCCACGACCATTAAAAGGTCGGTCGGTCGCCGGTCAGGCATGGCTGAAGATAGCTGGACTGCCGCGATAAACGCTGTAGTCATGCAAAGGATATCACATGGTCACGTGCTCGGGCATGCCGCCGTGCCAGACGGTCGTTAGCGAAGGTCTAGATAATGAGCATGAATAGCGCATTGTGCTGAGATCGTGAATGCGTCATCCACGGCGGCGGCGCAATGTGCACGTGGAAAATCGCAGTGCGCAAATGGTTTTAAATTGAAGGGCGTGTGTGAATTAGTACCTATGGCGACACAAGATGAGCATATATCTGTATATAATGACATCGTATTCTGTGTTACACGACGAACACAATCACAACACAATATACTCGCTACTGAAAGATCGACATAGCTTTGCCTGCCTCAAGTTATATCGCGTGAGAGCTACAGGACGGTTGCATGTACCGACAGGTCGCTTTTTATAAATGATTTGTGGCCGGTGAATCAGGAGCGGGTTGTGGCGCTATATTTGGACTGGCCGCTCCCCAGCTCTGCTCTGCAGATGAGAGGAGCTCTGACAATGATGAGTTATAATTCGCATAATGTTCCTCATTCTACATTATTAAATAGGATTTTCCGAAGATGATTGACATAACTGAGCGATGAATCGTTGACGGTGACAGTTAAGTCTTAATTTCATGAAAGTATTGAACAATCGAATGTTCCAATTGAACAATATCGCACAAATAATGCACATTTAATATAATTCCATTAAATAACGTCACTTTTATTCCAAATTCAAAGCCCTTTGCATGTCGCTATTCACATCAGTAAATTCAACGCTGCGAACAATTCTTGCGTACCATGCAAAACCTGAGGAAGGGACTTCGCGTGTTGGGTGCAGCAATTGAGCCTTTCGCGATCCCTGACGGCGGATTATCATAATACGACATGCCGTCCGGCTTATGTTATACCTACAATGCTGCTAAGTTCGCCGGTGAAAGCCAGTGATATACCAGTCTGCCTAGATCCTTCCTGTCAGCGCAGTTACACCCGCGAGAGAGTATTGACACGTCCACACAGGCATTTGATGCGATTAATTTTTGTTCGCACGTGGTACTAGGCCACCACTGTGTAATGTGCATTTTAAAACACTTCTGTGACACAGTTGGCGCCAATATTGCGTTTACAGCTTGCTGGAGTTAGTCAAACGTGCTTGGTTTAATGTTGTTCGCAAATAACAGCTATAAGCACGTGAAGTGTACGATCACAGGATAACATGATGTTATGATGACGATGATGATTTGGGTTTAATGGCGGATAACTGTAATGTTCTTTAGCATCGATTCATAAGCTAACAGCATGGTTTGAAGACATAATGGATGTGTGCTGTGTAGGTATACAACTTCTCCTATAGCTGGCACCCTGCGTCTCTTTCTCGTCTCGTTAGAAGTTATATACACATCATGACGTTCCCTCCCTGTATCTCCCATCATCATATATAATCATCTCAATGTCGCCGCTTCACGGGCGTTCTCACGGCCTAAGCCCAATGTATGGGCGAGTCGGTAGTGGCCAAGGCTGACTCCCCACGCCCTGTGAGTCATCGACTCCGGACCTCGACTCGGGTCACGCCGCCGAGTCACGCGTCACGCGTCAGTCACGCGCCACGCCCGCGTCACGGCCACGCCGCACCACAACGCCGCCCGGTGCGCCAGGAGTGTCTAAGTGCGCCGGTGTGGGCGTGGTGCTGTTTGGCGCCAGGATGTGAGGAAATTCTCGCAGGTGATTGTGGTTTTCTTATCGTTTTAAATGAAGAGGTTTGAGTAGATGTGGCAAGGGAAGCGATCAGCGCTCACAAGCAAGACTTTGACCTCGCTGTACTATCTTGTGGCTGAGCTGGTTGAATATATTCCCGCATCAGTGATTCTTAAATCGCTTCACTCAATCAGCTCCAAGTTTTGCTCATTAATTCCTGTGCTGCTTTCAGGCCTGCAAGTTATCGGAATCATTGGAATGCTTCCTCACGGAAGTCTGAATGACGTGAACCGCGGCATGAGTTTAATCCAAAGTTCCTTAGTTAAGCTCACATTTCCGAATGCTTGTATGACTTTTAGCTTGGCTATCTCTTATCAAAGTCACAATGTGAGAGGCTATGAGTGATATAAAAAGAATTTATGTCGCTTTCCGGTAGCGATTAAAGCTATACCTCCTATCAAAGATCGAAGTGGAGTGAGGATAGATTTTATGGAAAAAATACATCAAGCCATGCAAACGGTAGCAGAGGAAGGTAAATTTTCAGCGAATATAATGATGCAGGAGATCAGACAACTATACAGAATAGAGCATTTACCTGCGCTCTGTATTTCCTCTGCATAAATCTCAAGATATGACATCTATATCATTGGTAGGCAACATCCAGGTAAAACATTGTTAGGCACCTTCATATTCACAGAGTTACTACGAGACAAGTACGTACTTGTTAGGCAAATTGTTACGTAATTGTAATTGTTTGTATTTTAATTGTTGTTGTTTGTAATTGTTGTAAAATGTAATTGTTTGTAATTGTAATTGTTTGTAATTGTTTGTATTGTAATTGTTGTTGTTTGTAATTGTTGTAAAATGTAATTGTTTGTACTTGTAATTGTTTGTAATTGTAATTATTTGTAATTGTAATTGTTTGTAATTGTAATTGTTTGTAATTGTAATTGTTTGTAATTGTTTGTATTGTAATTGTAATTGTAAAATTACGTAATTGTTACGTAGTTGTTACGTAATTGTTAGGCAACGTAATAGTTAGACACCTTCATATTCACAGAGTTACTACGAGACAGGCCACCACAAAACTAAAAACTTTCAATGAAAATCAGTAACAGTAACGCAGTACTGCAGTCGTCCCAGGGCGGGGAGAATTCAAGGAGCGGCGGGGGGTGGACCGCGTTCAGCACTCACCCGAGCCGAAGGAAGCCGGTATCACAGGCATAACTGGCGACTGTGTTCTCAGACAGGTCGTCTGAGCTCAGCTTCACCTTGCTGTTGAGGTCGACGGCCGGGTGTGGACAGAGACCTGTAGCGGAGGAGCGAGGTCAGATGTATGTCATACACAGGTCAGAGACTGGTCAGCCGTAGGGCACACACAGATAAGATTACAGGTCAGACACGTTACGTGGGGCAGATACAGGCCGGACACGCAGGTGACGGCGAGGAAATGATACATTTCTTGTGTGGGCGAGCATCTGTTCAAGCAAGTCACACCAGCTGATGTCACACCAGCCTAAATTGATCATCAAATATTTTAAAATTAGCTGCTCGTGGGAAACAAACAATTGTGTCTTTCCACACTCTCCTAGCATAGACTATGAACCGACCAAGCACACCGCATTTCTCCTTCCCCGAGGTCAGCGACATCGACACTGGCCTTGTTGGCGGCCTGAGGCGACCACAGCTGGCCAGGTATCAGACCGGAGAACATCTGTCGGACGGTGTTCAGCAGCATGCGAGCCGGGTGTTCGGTCTGAGGGATTTAAACCAGCTGGCCCATCTTCGGCTGAACAGACGGTCTTAGGAGAAGGGCAGATCAAGAACGATGTATTTTGCCTTCATCACTTATTACAATACTGCTGCTTTTTTGGTGTCACTTTGTGCTCCAACACGCCAAATACAAGCCGCAATATATTTCATCGAACACAAATGGAAGTTTAACACGTTGAAGCCAAATAATATCTAGCGAAATTTTATGCTCAAGTGTATCGACAAATGTGTCAAGGCTGTTATCATTTATGACTTGCCGCTGTACCAAAATACAAATTGGGCGTTTCATCTAAAAAAGCGAAAAAGCTGCAGCGTTACACAGGGCTGACGCCACCTATTTTCGGCTTCAGTGATAGCTCTTTTGGCAGAAAGACCCTTAGACAAAAAGGGTTCAGCCCAGTCGGGCACTGCATCGATTATTTCTCAGGAGGCGACACGTCGTATTTTACTGTGTCATGGGCGTCGACATGGAATGGGACCTGGTCGAAACTATTTTAAAGTCGATTCTTTCCATGCAACGTCCATGACTGGAAAGGGCCCAGCAGGCGGTTGGAGGGGTAGCTGGCCCTCCTGCCCCCGTCCCCCCACACCTCTAAGGCACCATCCCTGTCGTTACATATGTTTACAATTGTCAGTTTTCGCACCGCGGAGTGTCTGTCTCACAGCAACGGCCTGAACCACAGCCTCCCACCGTTTGACCAGTCCAACCTCCGTCCGTTCCTCTCGCTCCGGCTCGTCGTCGGACCAGTCCCGCCCACAGCCTGGGTCAGTTCCAGCCGATGACGTCACAGTCGCGAAATATAAGGAGAGACGGGATAGTGACCTCCATGAGTCAACCGGCAGTTTTCCAACATTTTTTTCTCAAACAGAGATGAAAATTGAGGCCGCAGAGCGCAATATAAACTCTCTTAGCTTCTTCCAAACCTTTAATAAGCGGTCGTTTTACCTCACAGTGTATCCTTGATACCGTTTTTACTTTACCAATCCATGGCCAGTTCCGTTAAGGCCGAGCACCAGTCGGCGCAGTTTCTCACCGCAATCCCCCTCTGGCCACAGATGCTCCACGGAGTCTCTCCCACAGAGCCGCTGTTTAGCCGGCACTTTCAACGAAAAGAAACCCTTCTCTGACCGCGCGGCGACCGGCCGCGACTGGCGCCGGGGCCGGCCATTTTGGTAAGACGCGGTGTGAAGCGGACGCTTTCTTCTCGCCTCCGAGAGTGGCCGGGTTCCCAGGACCCAGGGTCTGTGGTGAGACGGGAGGCCGACAGGTTCGCCGGAGATCAATCTTACGACGAGAACCGGAGAGCAATGCTTTGGGAACTCTGGGGAGTGATCAGGTGTTCAGCAGAAGGCAAGGGGTGCGATGGAGTTGTTTCCTTGGTACTGTTAGATGTGCTGATACTGTCTGCTGTGGTTGTGAAATGTGATAACTGTATTGGGTTGACGGCAGGAAAATGTTGAGCCATTCAATCACAGTCATTGAACAAATCGATTCTTCTACTTCTATGTATGAAACATGTTTCATTGACACACCTTTGTCACAACGTTTATGGTTAATATTATTGCTCGATCTACTATCCACTGCAGGCGGACAAAAACTTCCTTTGAACAATAGTTGATATCTTGGTCAAGGATGTGTGTGACGAAAATTTGTCTATAACACCACTACAATGTAGAACTCTATATTGGCAATAGTTATTAGTTATCATTGCCATGGGCGGAGAGATGAGTTCATACCGTAGATAAGCACGCCGTTGGTATATAATATCCATTGACCCTATAGAGGTCAATGATAATATCAGCTAAAGTAAAGTAACAGCACGTGACATGTCATTGACACCATTGAATGGGAAAAGCGTCGGATCAAACCAGTGTCTACAGCATGTCTGAACAACGCTGCTCGCACGAATGGCTGTGGAATATCCTGGATCAATGGACGACGTTTATGAGCTTTCGACCACGACAATTCCAGATCAGTGAGCAATGTACATGGACATTTAACATGGACCAGTAGACAGATGGGCTTTCCGTCAGATTTTGGGCAGAGGTGTGACGAATACTTGTATATGCCTACATATTCTTAAGATGTTGAACAGCTAACGTTTTATTTAAATGCATTTCCTCCACGAATTCCACCACCGCTGCATGAACTTACAGTAAGCTCATTTTCGCTTCATTGTCGCTGTTCCCAGACGGCACGCGTCAGGTCGTATCACATCCTGCAAAGGTCTGCACAACACCTATACAGACAGCTGAGTGGTGCAGTCACAGCCTCACACACACATAGCGTTTGTTCGCATCCAATCCGCACGACCCGGTGTTGAAACCTTTCACCGCAACTGTTGCTCGGTAGGGCGATAAAACAACAGTACTTGTTTGTTTCAATACAACTTCTGCAACAAACGTTTGCAGTTGTTTCTCGTACAATGTAGTTTAAACGTGACGTGAAAGCAATAAGGTTGAAACCTTATCTTAATTGAATTGGATCTGACCTTACCATAGTTACATTATTTCGGCGTCATATAATGTAGCAATGAAATACATATTCAAAGCTTCATGGAAAACGGGAAGTTGCCATGCGGCCAACACCATGTGACATTCATCTCATATTGCAAACTGCATACATTACTTTGCAACTGCCATTGTCAAGCAGGACGTTGAAGATTCGGTATCACGCTTTAGAGCATGAACTCGGCCGCAGCCTAGGTCCGGCTTACATCCCTTTGGGTTTGGAAAGTCAAATGACCATTGTGCACACGGTTATCCAAGTTAATTCGTGCTTCAGAACCCAAGGTATCAACTATTAACATATGGAAACCTAGGAAGGCTAATAAAAAACAGTTCAATAATCAATACAAATCAAGCATGCACTGCACGTGTTCTGAGTAGTGAACAGCGATCTGTGGTCGCCGTGTCCCCGTTATTCCGATTTAATGGTCTGAACTTGCAGGGTTCGCTGGTACCGGCCGGTCCGATCACTGACCAGCTGACCGCACCTTCACTGACGTCACCAGATCCCAGTCAGCTGATCTGTCGTCAGCTGACCTACCGCCCGAGGCGGGACCAGCTGACTACTGCCCGGCTGGCGATGACCGGCTTTTTCTAAAATGATAATGATGTTTGTGCGAAAGCGTCTTAAAATACGAATATGCAAGAACAGTGGTTGGAAAAAGAATGACGTTTAAATTTTAATCCGAATCGACGCTTATTGATTACGAAATATTTTTTAGGAATGTTATTTTGTCCTGTCAATTGCAGTGGGTAAAATCGGGTAAATGATGATGCAAATGAGTAAATGAATAGGAATGCAATACGCCGAATGGATGCATTTATTAGGTATAGAAGGCTTTGGTTCATTAGTTAATAATTTTACTAAATTTACTAAATTTACCAAGTTTACTAAATTTAAGCTTAAGGCAGTTATTAGGATCATAATTGTCACCGCCTCGAGCCTCAGCACCTATTCGTATCTTCAGAATGCTTCAACTTTGCATGCTGGATGCGAGGTCAACTTAGCTGCTAGGTATGGGAATACATCAGGTGCACAAGGCGTGAGCCGTGACATGCATGCAGTTTTGTCGTGGACATCATGCAAACAGGACGCAACACTACTCGTTACCCACCCGATGGAATGATTAGGAGTCATTGAGTGAGTGCGCACACCATGGCATCGGCCCATGCTGCGCCTCACGAATCATGACATTTCCAGCGCACGAATGCATTGTTCGACGTCATTGGAATTCGGTATCACACTCCTGCCTTGAAGCCATTTCCGCCTCCACTGTTTTCGTTCTTCCAGCGTGGCGAGCAGTGTCCCGTGTAGACCTCACCACTGCACAGTATGTAAAGCGATTTCACAACAGCCGCCACAATCACGCGCACAAAAACCCCCCTCTCGCCACCTAATCTCAACCTCGCCACCGTGAACCGACCGTGTCCAGCCACCACCCAAAAACAGCTGACACATAACCTTTCGTAACCCCTCCCCCGCCGCCGACACACACGCTGCTTGGACTGAAGCAACGCTGCCTGAGGGTATGATAGAGATACATAGAGGTAGAGTTAGAAAGAGGAGACAGAGCGAACGTGAGCGTACAGGATCGGGTCCGCTCGGTAACTTTCGCTGGCAGACGTCTCGCCGGCCGCCGACCCCCGCGGCGGACGTCCCGCCGCTCGCTGACCCCACCTGACCTCTCTGACCTAGAAACGGCCCCGGTGCGGGCGGTCACGTGACAAAGCCGGTGTGGCAGCGGTAGGTCACGTGACCGGACCAGACGCGGGCGTTGCGGGAGGTGAGGGAGGCGAGTCGCTCTCGACCTAGTAATGTGTGGTTCCAGGAGACAGGCCAACGCATAACAAAGTAGCGACAAACACTTGGGGTGTCAACAGGCTGACATATTGGAGGTTCGGCCTTAACCCGTGACGGAAATGAAGGAGAAAGGGCTGTTTTCCAAGCGCTCTTGAAAGTAATGTCAGCAAGATTCCATCTGGGAGATTGGTATCCTTAACACTTTAGAGGTACTATCAAATGTATGGTTTTTGGAAAAGAATCAATTAGATGGAAAAGTGAGCATAATTCACCATTCCGAAAAGTTAACGCCGGCCCAATAACAACGCTTAATCAGAACACCAGGCATTACTAACCCTGAGAAACATTCCAACCATGTGAACAATCGCGCATTACCGCCTGCCCTAATACCGTCCCGCCCCACCAAATCCGTCAGACAATGACAGCCCGAGCCTCGCCCGAGCCTGGGGCGGCTCCGACCACCGACCACCGGCCACCCAGCACCGGAACTGCCAGCCATTTCCCGCCACTGTCAAACCACGTGACCGGGGCTGACTTCCGGGCCGCCGTGGCCGCGGACGGAAGGCCTTCCCAGCCCGAGGAGCGTGCAAGTGGGGCGCTGGAGCGTCTCGGGCGACCCTGGCGCCTGATGCCTGCACAGGAACGCAGCCAGCTGTGACGGCAACGGCGACGCCCGTTACTTAGATGGCCGCTGTCTGTGTCTGTTTGTGACGGGGTGAGGCGATGAGCTGCGGCAGGCTGAGGCGGCCGACGTGGCGAGGTGGCAGTTTGGTGCTGGTATGTTGTCGAGGTGGGGTTGAGGAATTGAAGGTTGAAGCCCAGACGGCCTTCTCTACCAGTTCTCGGCCTTGCTTACGAGCTGATCCGCAAAAGATATGTTTTGAAACACGGATTAACAGCATCTTAGTTGTATGCATAGTGCAGTGTGGTATGAGCATCTATCCTTACATGTCGAGCTAGGGATGACATCGTTTCTCCGAAGCGACCATAGGATAATTTGCTCAGGTTGTCTTCACATCGAGGCTGAGTGCAGCGTGGTGCTTTGATGTGGACACTATCTACACTGACATCTCTGTACGAAGGTGTGTGAAAAAGTCGCGCGCCTGAGCCCCGGATTTCAGGCCCGGCTCGTGACGGTACTCGGCCAGCCTGTCACGGCCAGCGGTGGGGTTTCGGGGCCGGTGGCAGTTACTCGTGAGAGCACTGCTGTGGCCTCCCGCAGCTGTCCAATTTCCGGCGACAAGTCGGCTTGTTCGCAAGGTTTCGCCTGGAGGCTGTCGTGGAATGTCAAATTAAGAGCAGGAACTCCCTTGTCGGCGAGTGTTTTACAATCAAAGCATGCCTTAAAATGAGAAAATATTCCACGTCCCGGTTCTTGTTTGATTTATCGGATAACACTTTCTTTGGTTCAGAGAACTGTGGTGAAAAATTGGTCAGACTCCGTTTTTAAGGCAGCAAGTTCCGAAATGATGTCAAGGTGACAAGTCAACACCCTTCACACCGACACACCAACGGTCAAATCACCATTTGTCACAACCCCAGACACAGTGTGTCAAATGCGAGATGAAAAATTGACGAACGAGAGCTGGATATAAGACGTTTCATTTTTTAAGCGAGGTGTCCTACAAGTTCTCTCTCGCACGCACTTTTGACACTCACATCCTTTCACTTGCTGTTTTACCCCGAAGTCATCACTCGAAGATCTGGCAGCATCAGCACCTTGACAGATCAACCCCGGCCGATAACGCTTTCTCTGCTGATTTTTAGCAAAGTGCACTGCACGTGCACAAGTGCACAGTGGTGGCAGTGATGTCGTAAGGTGAAGCGATACGACAGTCAGAGTTCGTCAAATCGATAAACAGTTAAACAGGCAAACGCCCAATCATTCAGACGGGTAGACGTTCGGACAGGCAGACAGTATCAAACAGACGACCATGTCAGACAGAGCTGAAGGTGACAGTCGGTGGTAAAAGACGGCCAGACGCACGAGACAGCTCGATAACCAACGGACGAAAGCTAACCAAGAGGCTTGCTATGACATTGGTCATGTGTCTCACAGATCAGTGAAAGAGGTAGAGGTCATACAGCCGAGCAAATGGACACAACTCAAACGGACAGCCGGTTTGACAGTCCGCGTCAAGCGGGATTCTCACTAGCATCCAGCCTCCCGTCTCCGGCCAAAAACGAGCCCAAATTGGCACGGAACGCTCAGTTCCCCTATGTTATCTTTGAGTGTTCCAGGCCCTTAGAACCCCATTTTGGGTCAGAGACAGGTCGGCCGGGCGCTAGTGAGAATCCCGCTTAACCCTATTTCCCGCGGGCGGCCAGAATTACGGTAACCCGCGTGTGTGTGTGTGTGTGTGGGGGGGGGTTCTCAAGATCTAACCGACCGATTTTGAAAAAAAACAAACGTCATTCGATGCGCTATGGTGGGATCTCTCCATGCAAGTCAAAAAAGTTCAGTTTTGGCCAAAAATAAGGGGCTGGGGGGCCAAAAATAGGCGATTTTGGAGTATTTTTGGAAACGCTATTGTACTCACGTTTTTCAACTGATCTTCATATCACAAACGGTTTTTAGCTTCTAACATATAGGTCTTTAACATACTAGAACATAACTTTGAGAAAATAAAAAATCATAGGCGTATTCAGGAATTTAAGAAATGGTGAATTTCTGGGGATTTTTTTCGGGTTTATCTGGGGATTTTCCACCAAAATTTTGGGTTTGCTTGGCACGATATGATGTTATATCAGGCTTGAATTGCTTAATATCCTGATATTAGAAGCTATATTTGATATTGCGCATAGGCGGATCCCGGTATGTCGCACGGGGGGGGGGGGGGCACGACCAGACCGC
>JARFNZ010121219.1:4803-15573 GCA_031763405.1 Balanus nubilus | reverse complement strand
CCCCCCCGCCCCCCCCCCCCCCCCCCCCCCCCCCCCCCGAATCGATCCTGGTCACACCGGCAACCAGAGCAACAGGCAAACAGAGAATCAACGAACTGGACAAACAGAGACGCGAAATAACGGAGGATCGGGGAATTCAGAGTACAGAAGAAACCGAGAACCAGAGAATCAAGGAAACAGAGCTCCGGAGTTCGGCAGCCCGAGTACGAGAAAAAAACGATCCGTGACGCAATCAGTGGAGAAGCAGAGCAGATATCCGTGGCCCCGATGAACGGTCACCTCGACAAGGGAGCAGCGCGTGTGTCAAGAACAGGCAGTTCGGATCGGGATGTCCGCGAGTTTGTTACAGTTACAAAGTCGTCGCCACAAAAGGAACCATGTCCCCGGCTAGTGACCATGGCCCAAAAGATTGTTACAGTTTCGGGGTTACCTTTGGTCTAAACATGGAATGGTTTGATAAGCTCCATGGGTGTCTCTATCAAACCCGCGCTTTAAATGTAGTTTCCCTATTCCCCCCAAAAAATCGGGTCCTTTTAAGTATGCCAGAGATCATTGTCCCGAGTCTAAAATATTGGCGACGCCACTGGCAGCCTAAGCATACCAAGAATGACTCGCAGCGGGTAGCGATTAAGGTCTGGTGTGTTGATTGCACAGCGATAGGGGGCGTGCACACCGCCCTGCACCGCATGTGCACCCTGAAAGGACACCGGGGAAATGAGATCATTTACCGTCACGATTCTCGCCCTCACAAGTATATCGTAATATCCTTGGAAGTTGTCTGAGATGCGCACATGATAGACTCGTGGCACTGTGGGTAATGCCGGGAAAGGGCATCATTATTCAGTGAAATTAATAGATAGGCCCTTGAACTCGTTATAGCGACCAGTTACATGCTGATTACCAACAAAACACGGAGCAGAACAAAACAACCTGCCCGAGAATGACAAATAAGAGGAAACTAAAGCTGGTTTCAGACATTTCTGATTTCACCATTTACCCCGCCCAGCCCTTTACATCATACGAAATAACACTAAGCGCTTTTGGCGACACAATCATTGGACAATCACGTTATAAAGATACACATGTCAGCATACGGCGCTATCATAAACAGCGAGTTACCAGATAAGATTGAGCAAAGTGACAGGCATAGGCGTCGAAAGCGAGGGGAGGGACGCGTCCCTAGCATTTTCGGATTTTAACATTACGCCTATGAGCTTTGCATGGACAGAATTGACTTACAAACACCTCCCCCCCCCCAAAAAAAAAACCTTCAGAACGTGGCAACGCCCTTGGTGACAGGAGTAGCGTACGTTTCGTGGGTGGCGGTGAATTAGCAACAGACAGATAACTTGTTTTCGGATAATTGTCCCCGTCCTGTATGTTTGATGGTACACGACGTTTCGCCTAGTTGCCACTCTGGCATCTTCAGGTGTTGAATGGTCCTTAGAAGGACCTGAAGTGCTGTGGTTGGTTGCCATGTATTTGCTTAATCTTTCGAAGTTCTGCGTTTCAAGGACCATCCAGCACCTGAGGACGCCCGCCCGTAGAGGTAACTGGCCGACACGTTGTATGCCAGCAAACAAACAAGACGACTGAAGAGGTCAATAGCACGAACAATATTCCCACCGCTCAGGTGTTAAAAGATCCATGGACGGATCCCGGACGGGTCAGGGACAGGTCTCCCAGGAGTCAAGGACGTGGCTCGTGGGTCAGGACGGGTCACACATTTCATGGAATGGTTATGGTAGGGTTACGGACAGGTCACAGAGAGGTCAACGCCAGGTCAAGCCCAATGACGGGCCAACCACGTGTCACAGACGGTCACGAATAGGTCAGGTCATCAAACACGTCGGGTCATGTCACGTGTCACGGCTGGGTCACGGGCCGGCGCCGGCGGGCGCGGCGGCCCGTGACCACGTGATCACGGCGATCACGAGCCGTCTGGTGACACACTTCAGCCGCCACGTCACGCCGCCGTCACGACACAGGGGTGCGTCACGCAGCGTCGCCCGAAGGTGGGCTGAAACACGCGAGGAGCCGGGCGGATACAGCCGACCGCGCTGCGATGACTCCGTGATGGCTGGATCACGGCAGCAACCGGATTCGGCGATTCCCACGCTTAGTTGCTCGAGGTGCTAGTGACTGGTGAATGGTGATGACCATTGGAGGAAAATGGTCAGAAGTCACGCAGATTGGAAAACACGTGAAAAGTTGCGTGCATGGGTGATTGATGGGCAGTGAAGCACTGCAACATGCTAACACTGATATCCAGCGCGGATAACTGTGATAACTGTGTACATTCATTTTAGTGGTGAAATTCTCAAAACTCACCAAAGGCATGGAAATTCTAACTAAACATAACTCGTGAGCTGCACATTCACCGAGGAGTGAGCCATGCCGTAAGAATCAGCGAGGAAAACTGCATGAGCGGCAGAATAAAAGCTTTGTTTTCGACACGGCACGCTACCTTAAACTCGCAAAGGCGTCGGTCCCAACTCACCGCACGCTAACGATGCCGGGCGAAGTACCTCGAAAGCTTGCCAAGTCAGATAAGCAGCAGTCGCGACGTTCTAAATCACTGCGATATCTTTCGCCGGCCGGTCGCTCCGACGTAGCTTTCTGCCACTTCAGACTACGCGTCACCCCACTCTTCCCAATCCTCACTCGTTTCAGAGTCCACCAATCCTCGCCACCACACGTCTCTCAGCCCGTAGCACGTGCGCTGGCGGCCGCGGAACTTCTTCACGTGCGACCTCGACCCGATCCAGCGGCACACTGTCCGGCGCCGGCGCCCGCCGACTGAGTAGTACATCAGCCGTGGGGAACCACGCGGCTGTAGCTGATGACGTCACTGGGACACTGGGTAAGCCCGGCCGTCGGCGGCTACGTCACACTCGGCCGCAGCGCGGCGGCGCGGCGGGCGCCTCACGTAGGTCGGCGGCGGGCCACCGAGCACGGCACGGCACGCGGTACGGCTTGGCGTGGCCCCGGCAGGGTCGGGGAGGCGGGGCCAGCCGGCTCCGGGATCGGGATCGACCACTTCCGAGAAGAGGGAAGTCCGGGGTCAGGCTGTATCCGGTCTCGCGGTGGAGCAGGAGGATGTTTGGGAGGGAGGGGGTGGGGGCTAATTGGCAGGGTTAGGGTCACGTCCCCGTGTCAGCTGTCGACGTCGGGTAGGGCCAGTGACCCTGAGCGAACCCAAGTGAGTGGTCTGATAGTACGAGAGAGGCGCGATGAGTAACCAACGATCACGTGTTTCAGAGATATTGTCGCGATTGAGGTATCGTCTGTCGCCTGGAAGAGGACGCTGTCAGTCACATGGGTCGTACGCCAACAGAGCTGTTAATACTTATGACGTATAGGGTGCGCTGGTCGACTCTTGTATACACAAAACCAGCTCGAAGAGCAGGGTGTGACTGTTATTGTAAGAAGTTGCCAGAGTAACGAGTGACGCCAGCAGTTTCGTCGGCAAACCGGGAGCCCAAACAGGACCGCGTAGTGTAGCAAACGCAATGACGCGCGTAGGCCACATATTTGGTGATAAAACATTACACTGACGTCATCAGAAAAAGGTCATAATAGATCGCGGATATATTTACAAACTGTGACCCAAAACCATCGTGGCATATGCCGATGGTAAGTTAATGACGCATTATTAGTATAAGTATTTTTTTTTTTGCATCTGGGGCATTCCACCATAGGAAAACAGATATCCAACATCACACTATTTTCAATATTTCTGAAAATGTGGACTTAGGGGGATTCGACGACGCTGGACCAAACTCTGCCGTCAAAAACAGTACTTTATCCACCATGATCTTCGGCAATTGGTCGACGTCACGACACCATACATTAAGACGTTTGAAAGCCTACATCTCGAGAAGTATTTGATAGATCACAGTAAAAATTTCGCTATTTCGGTTGAAAATGAAACGAAAAAAATGTACCTGTCACGATTTATGTTCGTAAGTTAATGTCACGTGACGTCATGACCAATTTTTCGTAAGGTGACCCTGATCCAGGTAAAAATTCAAATATTGATTTTGGTCTGATGACATTACAAGCCTATTCAATTATATTAAATATCATAAAGACAGCAAAATGATGGCTTTCGCATTATAACTAGTTACTATTTTTCCACTAACATAAATGGTACAGCAGCCGCGAAATAGATTATGATTTATGGGACCACATGTTATCGATTTTGACCGAAATTGGAATATAGGGTAATCAGAAGAGGTGGAACGATTTATGAATGTTTTATGGTGATAGAAGAAATGGTGTAAGAGATATTACCCTAAGTATTTTTTTTTGCAAGAGCATCATGTCAACCTATGACCGCCCATACCGCCGCGAAAATATGGAGCAAAATTACATTACGATGTATCAATGCGATTGACAATGTGCTGTTCTACCTGGAGTTTTTTGCTCGAATTTCGCCTTGAAAAAATTGAGACATTGTATTTTGTTTATATTGTGAGCTTTTTTTAGCGACTCGCAAAGACATTATTGCATTATGACCATCCTCCAATGATATTACATGTCGATAACCTTTTCGACAGGGTAATGCAATTTCTATGCTTATATCAACAAATAAACAAAATTTTGGTTAAAATTTAATTGCACGTGCGCACGTGCATTCCCGTTTTCTATATATTGTGACGGCTGGGCACTGAACAGATCGTGTTCAATCGTCGGTGTAAATCGCGTCGACAATGCTTTCTACAGTCATCCGACATTGTTCAAGCATTTTTATCAAAAAGCATGCTAGCCCACATTGCACCTTTCATTGGCGGATTCACTATCGAGGCAAACACCGATTTACCTTTAAAATACCGAGCTCGCTCATTAATCGCGAACCACGGCGTCTTACTAGTAATTACTAAAGTTGAGTAAACAATTCATATTGACAATGCGAAAGCCTTTATCTTTATGTTCTTTTATATCTAATATAATTGAATAAGCTTGAAACGTCATCTGACCAAAAAGCATCGACGATACAAATGCAAATGCTCGAACTTTATCGCGATGCCACCTTGTGCCTAGATCTTCACATACCTGGTCATGCACAGGAATTGCCGGACCACTTGTACGACCGAACAGATAAATAAATGAACTAATTATTCCTTAACTATAAATAACTAATAAATAAATTAACTCCTTATTCCTTAATATATGTGAATGCGTGAAGTATCTTTGGGGGCGTGGTTGGGAGGCGGTAATTTGATGTTTTCGGCAGTGACTAGAACTTCGTATGCGAGGACACACCTAAAAATAACGCCCAACCTCTAGACTCCAGTTATTTGCTTGGTACCAGAACATTTTTCCCATATTTTCGCTGGCGTTACAGGAAATGGGTCGCCTTGGTGGAGCTTCTCGAAGCATATGTGAGTCATTTTCAAACATGCAATTTGTATACAATTGTATTCCTTTTAAATGAATCAATTTCCATTCATATAGGTGCATTGCAATGTAATATTGCGTCACATATTCTCGGTGATATGGGCGGCCAAAGGTTGACGTTGACCGTTACCTTGCAAACATGCTTAGGGTCATATATCATAAGCCAGCGGTTCATTCACTGTAAAACTGTCACAACTCGTTCCACCTCCTCTGATTATCCTGTATTCCGATTTTGTGAAAAACCGATGGCATGTGGTGTCATTTATTTCTGCGTAAAATAGAGCATGGTGAGCTGCGTTAGACCTGTGTTTAATACAGCATGGTGTTATGTCCAAAGCTCTATTTTGCTACTGCAGCGCCATCATGTCAGCGGCAAAAAATAATATTGATAATGCGAAGGCCATCAGTTTTCTGTTTTTATATTTTACTCCATTGAATAGGCTTGGAATATCATCAGACCAAAATATATTTTAGTGTACTAGAAGTCAAGGTCCCCCTTCCGAAAAATAGGTCATGACGTCACGTGTCATAAATTTCCGAACATAAAATATCGTGATAGCTAAAACATTTATCGTTTTATTTACAACCGAAATATATAAAATTGTACTGTCATAGGTCAAATACTTTTCGAGGTACAGGCTTTCAAATGGCTGAAGGTATGGTGATCTTGGTAAATTGCCGGAGGCTATAATTCGGTCATGGTTCTCCAGCTAGTGTTTTTAACAACATTGTGATTCAGTGACCCGCACTGTTCATATTTACATTTTTAAAACAAAATTGAAGATGGGTCGGTGTTAATTTGAATAAAAAAATAGTTGTCTTGTGGTAGAATGCCCAATTTGTGAAAAGGTCAGCGCCACCCATTGGTGACGCCAAAGGGAAGTGATGCCGTTTTGTCAAAAGTGTGTCTAGTGCCAGTCATACAAAATGAGTTTTCGCAGCATTGGTAAAAGGGACCTTTTAACAACCTCGTTAGAATATAATCGTAAATTAAAGGCAACACGATCTTTAAGTCTGCGGATGGCACATGATAAATGTATATATGCCATCGCGAGCTATACGTATGACAGACGTTGCAAATGCGTTCAGCAAGCATTATAAGTGTGTGTGTATGTTGGACTCATCAATAGGTACAACTAATTGTGTTAGGTGCAACTATTAGTTCAAAGCGAATAGTTCATAAATATCTAATGCATCAGCATAATAATAACTATCGTCAAACGTATGAGAACAACGCAATGCCAAGGATTGGCAACTGGACATAATATTTCGTTTTGCGACCAGCCTTCTGGTTCGAAGGAAAATTGTAATTATGCACTTCCGTTCCAATGATGAGCACGTGCGTGACGGGGAAGTTGGGACAATAATTGTTCCAAGATTTCAAGAATCAACTGGTGCCATTACAATTACAATGGTATATCACCCCGATGTTATGAGAGCATTCGTGCGATGCATAAGCAAGTTCTTCCGGAGCTTAATTTACAAGGCCGTTTTCCGATTTACACATGCCTTTGGAAAACACCGTATCATTCTCGGGGACAATGGGACAGCATCCATGAAGCAGTTGGACAGTTTGCAAGTTCTTCGTTAGAAAGACGCTTTGGTAGAAAGGTCGCGAGACAAAGATCGCGAGACATATCTTGCAGTACCTATGTTGCATCTAATACCTAACATCCCTAATATCGTACGGTACAAAAATTGTTTGAAGCTTCGAGTTTTCGATCAAGATTTGTACATAATATTCCAATGCCGTGCATTCCAAAATGAAGGTAAAGAGAACAAAATTGCATGCATCCAAGTAATATAATTTAAAGGACGAGCGTCTGAAAAAAATTGTTATTGGACGAGCCCAAGGCGAGTTCAATAAGAAATCTTTCAGGCGCGAGTCCATTAAATATTTTATCATGCAGCTTATTTTCTTATGAGAAGTTCATTGACCTCAAGGGCTACGATCCAACAAAACTGTTGTCAATGGATCTTGGAGAATCCAATAAATATTATCCATTGACTCAAGCAAGAAATTATTGATTAGACTGCCGCTTCATCCAGACACTTTCTTTATTAGTAAAATATGTATAACACGTGTCCGATAGGAAATGGTCTTTCTGTTGCATGATAACGCTCTTGTAATGTGTTGGTAGGTACATGACAAACCACGACACCAACCATTTCAAACTCATTTGGCATGACAGTAAATTTCGTGACCAACAAAGTACATACAATGTTATTGCAACAAAATGTTTTCTACAAGCATGTTCCGCTTTCGAAACAAATCATGGACATTAGAGAAACCCGAATTCAACCCCGGGAATCGCAAGAGCTACAACAACCCGGCAAGAACCTGGGGGTCCAACCAACAACAAACACGTTATCCGTAATAAGATAATATGTCCAGATGGGCCATGGTCCGGATGACTGACGATGCAAGGCAGCAGGATATTGCAACTAGCGTTGTGCAAGGGCGGTATCGGAAGGAATTAGCTCAACACCGTAGCTCCGGCCTTCGATAGATAAAAACGGCGCGATAAAGTCCCATAAAATATTCTACAAAACGCGAACGGCGAACGTCATTCACCGGACATGAATCACTAAGCTGCCTCTGCTGATAAATGCCTGTCTTCTGTCATGGTCTAACTAGTTAGCGAACACCATCAGATTGGGAGATTATTGATGGATGCCCGGAGTAATCACGCTGAAACGGTACAATATTTGCAGGCATCGGGCAGGCGGCGCAAGATCGCAAACGAATCCTTGTCGTGGGAAGCATCGCCTAAATCCAGCAACAATCCGGCAGATCACCTCGGAAAAACCAGAAACGAGTGATATAATCTTCCAGCTGGTTCCGGTAGCCTCTTTAGCCATAACAAAAAATGTAAATAATTGAATACGAGTCTGGTAAAAATCAGCATCAGCAAAATGTCACTCGGAACATTCAGATCGTGCTACTTGTAGCATAATCTATTTCGAATGATTGTAAAAGCGGAACATTCCGCCACACGAATATGCGCACGTCATAAACGATCTAACGCACCGCCCAGGCACAGCTATAATTAGCAAGCCGGTCAGTTTCGCAACATCCGTCCCAGAACGGAGCTGCAACGTGCGCCCGAGAGGCGACGGCAAGGAGAGATGAGCCACTTTCACACCGCATAATCCGTGGCACAGGCATGACGGTGCGAAATCTGCCCATCTTTAATCCTGACGGCAGTGCGCAAATTTGAGTCACAAAGGAGCACTAAGCACGCAACGCCACCACAAACTAGGCGACCAACTGGAGATGAGTCCGCAAGCGCACTGGATACCGCCAAGAATGCACTCCCCAGCAGCTGAAAACGGTGAGGGCTCAACGGCGAAGGCTGGCCTTGAGGACGTGGGACATCACAGCTCATTGATTTGGCGAAAGAACACGGATCACAGTCACTGCCCCAGGAGGTGCGGAGACAACGCGACCCCAAACCTTGCATCACCAGGCTGATGAAAAGCAGGAATCCGAACAACGATATTGGGGTGATTTGGGCTGGGAGGGACCGGCACCGCTAAAGGACACAGACAGTTCGGCAGTCTCTGGCATCAGTTGACACAAATATTGCGTCAGAATTTACCTGCCGCCAAGAGGTAAATACATTCATACATACATTCATTCATACATACATTCATACATTCATACAAATACATTCATTACATTCTTCCCGGTCACCCGCATCGCCGTGGAAACATCAGCTCAGATTCTCAAACACCGACGCCCTGGGCAAAAATATGTGTCGCAGCCAAGCAGCTTGGTCACCATCCCGTCTTTCATCCGGCACCTACCCGTAGTAAACCACCGCCATCCATGGTGATCCACCGTTTGGATCACCATGTTCGGACACCCCCGTTCCACCACCGTTCGGACACCCGATTCCTCCCGGCCGCGGTGAGCGGCGCCCCAATCTGATGCATGCCGATGCTGCCGAGCCTCGGCGGCGGTGGCTAGCGGGTAAGCCCAGTGAGCTGCTGGACAACCCACCTGTCGCCGAGTGTCCTCGTCCGGTTGTCGTACTGAGGTCGTCCGGGGGTGCAGGCTAGCCCCGCGTGCGTCCCGACAAGAGGATGCGATTATTCCGCCAGCCGGACACACGCGACACGCTCCGTCTGGTGGTTCCCCGGCTGGCGAGATGACGCCTGGGGCTCGGGGGTCGGGGGGGGGGGGCTGCCGACGGGATGTTTGCTAGCTTTGCCGGGCGGCGTAAGCTGATAATCTCGGCCACAATCGGGCGCCGCCGGAGACAGGAGGTGTAAAAAGGGACGTGGTGAAATAACTTCCGCGGTGACTAATGATGATAAACTCGAGCGGCGGAACCGGATGGAAGTGCGGAGATACAAATGGGTGACGTCGTCAGCGCTGACTAACCCACCATTGGCTGGGGGGCGTTTTTTGCCCCCCCCCCAACAAACTTTTATAATATATCAAGGACGGTACAACATATCAACGCGAAACTTTCTATACCTTATGGTATAGAAATCCATTATATTATATCGACGCATCCATTTGACACATTCGTCGAAAATTTTGAGAAAGTCGACCGATAATTTGTTGAGAAAATTACCTTTTAGTGACGTCATGTCAGGCAATTCTCGGTCTAAAATCGGCGAATGTTCGTACGGTTATATAACATCAAGTTGTAAAGCAAATTGCAAACGAAAAGCGGCAAAAGGAAGGAAATTACATTGTCTACAAAATGGCTATCTCGGATTTTGCATTTTTTTGTATTTTGACCCCAAAAATCTAAATTAAATCATTTTTTAAATCATTTTTGATTTGGCAATTTCAAATCAATAACTTTTTTTGCACCCCAGATGACTCAAATGTGCATACTGTATACAATGTAATGACGTCATTTTTAATTCCGTTTTGGCACTTCCAGACCTCTTACGCAAAAATAAATGACACCAATGGGTTCCTGGGACGAAACTGAACCATATTTGTCTTTTATTACAAATTCTGAAATTCACAATTTTACCTTTTTTGACCTGACCTTTACCTGGACTTGAGGTCAAATGGCAAAATGATCGTAGCCATCGAATTATATGCTGAAATAACCCATAAAACATATGTCATACGGCATTCGCATAACTTTTACACATAGTGGCCTTTGGTGACCTGAATTTGACCTGCACTTACTAGTTACTATAACACTCATACTCTAGCATACCTTCACCCTGATATTTGGAAGTGTTTCGGTCGAGTTTAGGCACGCTGCTGTTGATAGTCTGGTCGCTGCAGCCTAAATGCGAAATTGCGTCTCGTTGAGACCTTTCGATCGCCGCCTTACGTGTCCCGGTCAGACCTGTCAGCTCGGAATTTATCGAAGGGGACGAAAAACGGGG